>SJYV01016461.1:101445-161624 GCA_006410875.1 Neotragus pygmaeus | reverse complement strand
GCTGGGTGTGTGTAGGTGGGTGGGTGTGGGGGTGTGTGTGTGTGTGTGCGCGCATGCTCAGTCACATCCCATTCTTTTGTGACTCTAAGGACTGTAGCCCACCAGGCTCCTCTGTCCATGTGATTCTCCAGGCAGGAAATCTGGAGTGGGTTGCCATTTCCTCGTCCAGGGGATCTTTCCGACCCAGGAATAGAGTCTCCTGTGGCTCCTGCACTGTCAGGCAGACTCTTTACCACTGAGTCACCTGGGAAGACAATCGCAACTACTGATAGGCACAGCAAAACTGGGAAGGGGCAATTTGGAAACCTTGTCTTTTGCTAAAGAAAAATGCAGACACCGGTAAACTCAATTACTCTTAGATGTGTGCCTGCAAGAGAACCAGGGAAGATAAGTGGTGGAAAGATGGTCACACCCCGTGCCCAGAGCATTACAATGGATGATAAAGCATCTGCCATCTGAAGCTGCGATGTTTTTAGGACACATATCCAAGAAGGTGACTGCTCAACTTCAGCCCCCTGGCTGCAGGGAGATGGGTGAAAGAGAATGAATCTCAGGACACCTGTAACCCACTCACAGGTAAGTCTCCATTCACCATTTAAGAGGTGCCATGATTTAAAGCCTTTGTGTTCATAAAACCTCATAACTACATGATATTGTCACTGGCAAATTGCAACACTTCCCAATACACTTAGGGGTCAGGTGAGGATTGCTCACCTCTTCCTCTTGAGAAAAAAATCACACTCCCCATACAAGACACCAAATCTAGAAGGTACCACACTACAGAGACTGGAGATAACATAGCTTGATTTCTTTCTTAAATGTTTACAAAATTATAAATAGATGGCTTCATATGTTCCTTCAACATCCCATAGAATTGTCATTCGCCTCCTTCTTTGGGCACTAACCTATTTCATTCATAAGGGTCTGGACCTAACTGTTCATACACAACAGGCAAATTTCAGGCAATAGGCTGGAGCTCAATGGGGCAAATGGCTTTAACTGGTCTGGTATCCCAGTGAGCAGCTCTCAGCCTTGGCTGTACACACATTAGAACCACTGGGAGCTTTCAAAGAATACCAATTCCCTTATCCGAGAGATTCCGTGGAATTAGTCAGGAGTTTGACTTGAGTGCCAGGAATTTTTAAAGCTGCCAGGTGTTCCTATTGTACAGTCAATACTCAGGACCTAGACACAAACCTGCAAACTGACAAAGAAATAGGGAATACCCTTCCCCTCCAGAAGCCTTCCCGGCACCCACTCAGGGGCCTTGATGTTCATCAAAAGCAAGCTCTCAGGTGATGCCTTCAGTCATCAAGTATAAGGTCAAAGGTGGTTTCAAGAAAAGATAGTGAGAGGCTATTTCAGGTATATAGGGCTGAGCTGTTTTTACAACACTTCCAACACCAAACGTGGGTTTTTTTTCCGTCTAGACACCAGCCAATTCTGACACCAAATGGGTACCCAAATATTCAGTTCAATTCTGTTGTAAACTAGCTGGAGTTAGCCCAGATCCCACATATTAAGAGTTTAGCCCCATAAGAATGCCTTCTGTAGGCATCAGCTGCAAATGGGGTCCCCAGACAAATTATAAATTTGGGGGTTCTGTGAATTCAGGGCTTCTCATGAATCCCAAGGTGTGAAAATTTGCTTGCACCACTAAGATTCCAGAAAACATTCTACTTACTACTACAGTTTATTAGAAAGAATACGACTTATAAACAGTCAAATGGAAGAGATACAGAGGGTAAGGAATGGGGAGGGGTGCCAAGCTTCCTGGCTTCTTCTCTGGACAGGCTGCCTCTACTAACACCTTGATATGCCCATCAACCCAGAAGGTCTCCCAACAGCTTCTTTAAGTGTCTGTGTAACTCAGTCCCTAGCACCTCTTTCCCTTCCAAGAGGTCAGCCTGTGGGGCTGAAAAGTCCCACCCTTCTAATTACTTGGTCTTTCTGGTGACCCTTGATTATACAGTGGAAGTGACAAATAGATCAAGGGGCTAGATCTGATAGACAGAGTGCCTGAAAACTAGGGTCGGAGGTTCACAACACTGTACAGAAGGCAGTAATCAAGGCCATCCCCAAGAAAAAGAATGCATAAAGGCGAAATGGTTGTCTGAGGAGGCCTTACAAATAGCTGAGAAAAGAAGTGAAAGCCAAAGGAGAAAAGGAAAGATCGATCCATTTGAATGCAGAGTTTCAAAGAATAGCAGGGAGAGATATCACTAATCCTTCCTCAGTGATCAAAGGAAGAAACAGAGGAAAACAACAGAAAGGAAAAGACTAGAGATCACTTCAAGAAAATTAAAGATACCAAAGGAACATTTCATGCAAAGATGGGCTCAACAAAGGACAGAAATGGTAGGGACCTAACAGAAGCAGAAGATATTAAGAAGTGGCAAGAATACACAGAAGAACTATACAAAAAATTCTTCATGACCCAGAATACCACGATGGTGTGATCACTCACCTAGAGCCAGACATCCTGGAATGAGAAGTCCAGTGGACGTTAGAAAGCATCACTACGAACAAAGATAGTGGAGGTGATGGAATTCCAATTGAGCTTTTTCAAATCCTAAAAGATGATGCTGTGAAAGTGCTGCACTTATTATGCCAGCAAATTAGGAAAACTCAGCAGTGGCCACAGGACTGCTGGAAAAGGTCAGTTTTCATTCCAGTCCCAAAGAAGGGCAATGCCAAAGAATGTTCAAACTACCACAAAATTGCACTCATGTCACACGCTAGCAAAGTAATGCTCAAAATCCTCCAAACCAGGTTTCAACAACACGTGAACCGTGAACTTCCAGATGTTCCAGCTGGTTTTAGAAAAGGCAGAAGAAACAGAGATCAAATTGCCAACATCTACTGATCACATAAAAAGCAAGAGAATTCCAGAAAAACATCTACTCCTGCTTTATTGACTATGCTAAAGCCTTTGACTGTGTGGAACACAACAATCTGTGGAAAATTCTTAAAAAGATGGGAATACCAGACCACCTGACCTGCCTCCTGCAAAACCTGTATGCAGGTAAAGATGCAACAGTTAGAACTAGACATGGAACAACAGACTGGTTCCAAATAGGAAAAGGAGTACATCAAGGCTCTATATTGTCACCCTGCTTATTTATAACTTATATGCAGAGTACATAATGTGAAATGCCAGGCTGGATGAAGCACAAGCTGGAATCAAGATTGCCAGGAGAAATTTATCAATAACCTCAGATGTGCAGATAATACCACACTTACGGCACAAAGTGGAGGAACTAAAGAGCCTCTTGATGAAGATGAAAGAGGAGAGTAAAAAAGCTGGCTAAAAAACTAAGATCATGGCATCCAGTCCCATCATCTCATGGCAAACAGATGGGGAAACAATGGAAACAGTGACTGACTTTATTTTTGGGGGCTCCAAAATCACTGCAGATGGTTACTGCAGCCATGAAATTAAGACACTTGCTCCTTGGAAGAAAAACTATGACCAACCTAGACAGCATATTAAAGAGACATTATTTTGCCAACAAAGGTCCATCTAGTCAAAGTTACAGTTTTTCCAGTAGTCATGTATAGACGTGAGAGTCAGACTATAAAGAAAACTGAGCACCAAAGAATTGATGCTTTTGAATTGTGATGTTGGAGAAGACTCTTGGGAGTCCCTTGGACTGCAAAGAGATCCAACCAGTCCATCCTAAAGGAAATCAGCCCTGAATATTCATTGGAAGGACTGATGCTGAAGCTGAAACTCCAATACTTTGGCCACCTGATGCAAAGAACGGACTCAGTGGAAAAGACCCTGATGCTGGGAAAGGTTGAAGGCAGGAGGAGAAGGGGATGACAGAGGTTGAGATGGTTGGATGGCATCACCCACTCAATGGACATGAGCAAGCTCCGGAAACTGGTGACGGACAGGGAAGCCTGGCATGCTGCAGCCCATGGGGTCACAAAGAGTTGGACCCAACCGAGCGACTGAACTAACTCTTAACCAGCTTCTCTTCTTCCTCTGAGCACAATGATCAAACTCTCCAAGGCCAGCCCCCTTCCCTTCTCATTCTACACCCCTCTCTGGGTGATCTTTTTAAAGCATCTCTTCCTCTTAGGAACTGAGCTAGTGGTGTTTTGGAGATCTTTTTCATACAGTGTGTGCTGTGCTTAGTCACTCAGTCGTGTCCAGCTCTTTGTGACCCCATGGACTATAGCCCAGCAGGTTCCTCTGTCCACAGGATTCTCCAAGCAAGAATACTGGAATGGGTTGCCATGCTCTCCACCAGAGGATCTTCTCAACCGAGGGATCAAACCCTGGTCTCCCACACTGCAGGCAAATTCTTTACTGCCTGAGCCACCAGGGACATGCAAGGACTATTTATTTGCAATGGCCCCGAAATATGTATTTCCATCCCAGATCTCTTTCAGGAATTCCCTCTGCCTACTCCCTGACTCCACCTGGAATGCCTCAAAAGCAAACAGACTCAAATGGAATTACTTTCGCTCCTCAACCTGTGCCAAGCCCACCCCTCCCTTAGTCCCTTTCAACTGAAAATGGTTTCACCATCCTATCCCACTCAGGTATTTATGCTCAACTTTTAAATCATTTTTGATAGCTTCTCTCCAACAACTATACCCAAACAGTAACTACCTTCTTGAGTGAAGTCACTCAGTGTGTCCGACTCTGCGATCCCATGGACTGTAGCCTACCAAGCTCCTCTGTCCATGGGATTTTCCAGTCAATAGTACTGGAGTGGATTGCCATTTCTCTCTCCAGGGGATCTTCCCAAGCCAGGGATCGAACCCGGGTCTCCTGCATTGTAGACAAACACTTACCATCTGAGCCACCAGGGAACAAACTCATTATCTCTCTCATGCTCTCCATCCGTCCCCCATCTACTCCCCTCTCTACCCCTGGGTGACTGCAAAAGCCTTTGCACTATCGGGCCACACCCCATTCTCCCCCTCCCCAGCGTTCAGACAGGATGGGCCCACACAAAGTGACTGGCTCAGGGGACTGCCTCTGACCTGACCTAGTGGGACAAGCAGTACATCTTTTCTAATTGGTCCACCCAGAAGGGAGTCTTTTCCTGGTTTGCACAGACACCATATATGCCAAAAGGGCCTATCCCTCCAAACACAGCAGTGAGGATGATCATTTTTAAAACCCAAATCTAATCATCTTATCTCTTATTTAAAAGTTTTCAATGAGTTCCCTCTACCTTTTCATTAAAGTGCCAAGTCCAAAAGATGACCCAAGAGGCCTCACCCCAAGCTACATTCCTTCTTTGGTGTCAACCATTTCAGCCTGGAACACTAAACCCTAATTCACGTGACTTCTACTCATTTTTAAGGCCTCATTTTAAGTACCTCTTTTCAGAAAGACCTATCCTGAGAAATCCCCTCCCCTAATCTGGGTTAGGTCTCCAGGTTAAATGGTCTCCAGACACCTGTGCTTTACTTATGACTGTAATTGCCTATGTGACTATGTGCTTGTCTGTCCCCCTGTCCTTGAGACACTAGACTAAATGGTTCGTAAAGGTAGAGAACTTCTATCCCATTCACAGCTGTAGGCCAGAGCTGACAATGCCTAGATTCAAACAGGCGCTCAGTAAATAGTGGTTCAATGAGTAAACAGGTCATTCAAGTTCACAGGACCCTCCCAAACAATCTGGCTCCCCCTTTAGCAAAAGAAAAATTCATCATGGGAGGAAGTTCTTAGTAAATTTACTGCACTGATTATCAAATACACATAGACTCCAGATTGGAAATATTAGTACAATCAATGAATGAGAAATTCTGGGTGCTTAATGGTAGCAGGAGCAGTTCTCTGGATTTGTATTTGTGATTATAATCCTCTTTTAAGCCACCAGGACCCTATGCTCTGCTTAATCCTCAGTCTGCTGCCATCTTAAAATTCATAATGTTTAAAGAAGGGGCCCCACAAACTCTGTAGCCAGCCTAGAGCCTTATAAATTAGTCTGATTTCTGCAAGGGGCCCAACGAATAGCCAGTCCCTAGCTAAGGATGCATCTTTTACAACTAAGGCAATGTTTTCAACCTCCATAAGGTCTATGTTATACTTGCAGGATTATACACGAGGATTATATTTGCAGGACATTTTTTTCTTCTGGTAAGCAAAATCATATATTACTTATAATTCTCTTCCATAAAATTAGTATTTCTCAGACTACAGAAACACATAGTTTTCCTAGTTATTGATGTTAGGCAAAAAAAAATTTAATTTCTTTTAAAACTAAATTCTACTTTAAACATAGTTTACACCAAGTCTCATTATTAAATTTTTGCTTAGAATTTTGTTTGACATTCTTATTTGAGAGACTGTGTTGATTTTTTCAAATCAACAACCATCAGCCACTGATACTCCATCCCCTTAAAAAACAACTGAAAGACATCAAGCAATTAAAATGAGAAATGAAACCTGCTGTAGGATTCCTTTTTAGCTTCCACATTTTAAACTTTAGAAATTTGACAGCCACATCAAACACTTAACATTTCTTTGGAGGCAAAGTCTTGCAAGCTATACATGGCCATTCAGAAAGAACACTGATTCAGTTATCTTTATTATAAAAATATTTAAAGTGTTAGATAGCTTCTCTAGTCATTAGAAGTTTAAACTTAATTACATTCAGTATACAGTTTAGTTAATAAATGTCTAAAGCATTTTAAATATTTGCTCTTTTTTTTGTCAACTAGGTAACTATGCTCCCCAGGGGACATCTAACAATGTCTGGAGACATCTTGGTTGTTATAACTAGACGGAGGGACCAGTGGCATCCAGTGGGTTGAGCCAGGAACACTGCTGCCCGGGACAATCCCAACAGGAAACTATCTGGCCCGAAACGTCAGAAGTGCCTTAGTGCAGGAACGCTGGCCTAAGCATACATGCATTTGCCACCTATAGGCAACAAGGACATGCGACAGCCCTAAGCCATGTCTCCTGTGTCAAAGCCAGTGTGTTTAGAAATACAAACAGACCCCAGGAGAAACACCAGATTTATAAGAACAGTCATTTGGGAACTTCCTTTTTAAGACAGGCAGTAAGGCAACTGACAGTGTGAACTAGAACTATAAATAAACAGTAACACAATTCCTTGGTTGGCCCATAAAAAGACTACTTTTGTTAGTGCAGGTGACCGAATCTACACGTCACAGAAGACAGAAGTTGAGACGAGAAGAGATCACTTTCAATAGTATTAATTTGTTTCCTGCCACCTCATTTCAGAAAAATGTACAACATATACATCATAGATCAGAATTTTTCATTCACTTGAGAATGTAATCACCAGGTGTAGCAGTTTATAAGAGATTTGAAAACACAGTGAATAAACCAAATTTGATTTGATTTCTTGTGTTTTAAGAAAAAAAAAGCCAATATTTAAAATCACTTTTTACTTTTTTTTTTTTTAAATAAAATTTGTTCAATTATTAGGTAGGGAAGCTCTGGTCACACTGGGCTAGAATTCCTATACGATTAGAGGGAGAGAATGGCAGATACCCGCCCAGGTGTTGGCAGATCACCTGGAACCAGTTACAGTCCATTTAGCTCTCCCTATGAATTACCTATTTAGTTTCTGTAGATCTGTAGTGATTTTTTTTTTCTGGCCAAACCAACCAAACATCTTTGTTTCCACATCAGGGATTGAACCAGTGGCCCCTGCAATGGGAACTCACAGAGACATAACCACTGGACCACCGGGGACGTCCCTCAATTTCATTTTGCACTTAGTTGATCCTGCTTGTGCTCACTCACTCACTCACCTCTGATTCGACTATCTGAACTGGAGCTCACCAGGAGATAGTTCATAGTTATCAAGAGAAACAGATCTTTAGTGTTAAGCAACAAAATTGCAAATGGAAAAGAACTAGAGGACTTCTCTGGTGGGCCAGTGGTTAAGAATGCAGGGGACACGGGTCGGCCTCCTGGTCCAGAAGAGCCCACATGCCTCAGAGCAACTAAGCCTGTTGCACCACAACTACTGAGCCCACATGCCGCAACCACGGAAGCAACTGCTCCTCAGCTAGAGAAGTCCCCACAATGAGAAGCCCCCAAAATGAGAAGCCCACACACTGCAACCAATGAGAAGCCCCTGCTGGTGCCAACTAGAGGAGGTCCCTGCAGCAACAAAGACCCAACATGACCAAATAGTAATAAATAAGAAGTAACTAGTGACTGGTAGCTGTCCTATTAATTAATCGAGGATGAACTATACTTAATGAAGAATGAAATCCAATACGTGTTTAGGGCCAAGGCTGAGAAGTTCCTTTCCAACGTCAGGCTGAAAGAAAGCCAGAGGCACTGACTGGAACCTTCCAACCCTCATCATGAGATGGAAGGGGGAAAAAATCAACTTCTTTTATCTACAAATAAAACTCTGTAAAGGTAAATTCACCATGTATTACTTTATTTTTAAACATGGAACAGTGTCTGAGAACTCCAAAGTTTCCCTGAAGGAGCATCTTGAAGGCCTGCTAAAAATCCGTGAAGGCTTAATGATTAAGCCACAGTAGAAAGCCATTTTCCTTAATCCAGGGCAGCGGGGTTGGAACTGCCTGGGTTCCTAGCAGGTAATTTACACTGATCTTTAAAAACCATTCAGCCCTCTTCCTCCCCTCTGTAAAACAAATCTGCTCTTCAGAACAGCTCTAAAAGGGGGGTAGGATGCCCAGAGAAGCTTACAAGTGTCTGGGCGGATGCTCACCTAGCCCTCACCAAATGCAGACCACATAAAGCTGTGGCCTTGCTCTCTTCTCTAGGCACCATGCTTTCTCTGAACACTGTATATCCCCTCAATTTGCCTCCTGTCCTACTACTTGTAAAATGAAGACTCTCTTCCCCCTAGAACGAAATAACAAAGCCAACGAGTGTGCAGGATGCCAGGTGAGTACAAGACTCACCTCCAACCGCGCAGCCCGCAAGGCCCAGCCTGGATGCACGGGCGACCTATCATCCACCGAGAAAGATGAGAAGTGTGGTGCAGGCTGGGGTGCCTGTGTTTTGCTCGGCATCCAGGAACAGAGATACAAGGCAGGGTGGAAAAGAGCAGTGAGGGAGAGCTTCTTCCACTTCAAAAAGCTAATCAAAAATTGGAAACATCTGGATCAGAAATTGGGCGCTAACACCACAAAACCAAAAAGAACCTAGAAAGGGAATATAATGCATTCAAGAACAATCACCTGTTTCACTACAGAGCCAGCAGCGGCAGCGCGCGTTTTCTAGACGTGGCGTGAAGCATGCAGAGCAAACAGGAAGGTGAGGAAACGCGGGAGGGCTTCGGAGCCCCTAGAGCAGCTTCTCTTTTCCAGGGGTTAGCCCCTAGGGTGAGTCACTTAACATCCCGGCGCAGGCTTCTTTATCAGTAAAATGGAGGTAATAAATACCTCTCCGCAGGGTCACGGTTAGGATTATGCGAAGCTAAAGCCTCTGGCCCCCAAAGCACAACAGTGAGTAACTGTTCGCGCCCGGCCTCTCCATGCCCGCAGCCGCCAACTCACGATTCCTGAGCTACTACTCGCTACGTGAACCAGGGGGGAAGACAGAAGAAACAAGTGGCTTCCAGGTGATACTGGGCTCCAAATTCCTAGCCCCAGGTTCCCCAAACCGGACGGAAGAGCTGGGTAGAGGCAGGGCGCTCTGCACCACCCCCGGTCCCGGACGCACAAGCTGGAAGCGGATTCCCACCGCGCATCCTCTTTCTCCTGCCCCGACTCCGCGTCCTCTTTCCCCGGAGGAGCTGACCCCACTCGCTGCAGCCGGGCCCTGGCTAAGTGGCGGCTTCCTCCTTCCCGCCTATCCTTCCCATTTCCTCCCCTCTAGCCAGGCAGCCGAGCAGGAGACCTGGTGGGGCGTTGGTTACCTGCAGCGAGCGCCTGGCCCGGAAGACGCTGGAGGGTGCTGGGCAGCACGGGGACGCTCTCGCCGGGCGCTGCTCCGCGCTAGGCTGACTGAGCTCTTGGCGCCGGAGGACCGCGCGGCCGGGTCTCGGGCCGCCCACCCTCGCGCCCGTGCGCCACGCCCCTGGGCCCGCCCCTCTAGGCCCCGCCCAGCGCATCCCTGCTTCGCAGACCTCGGCTGCCGTGGGCCTTCTGGCCCGAGTCAGCGCGCCCTCNTCCATTCTGAAGGAGATCAGCCCTGGGATTTCTTTGGAAGGAATGATGCTAAAGCGGAAACTCCAGTACTTTGGCCACCTCATGCAAAGAGTTGACTCATTGAAAAGACTCTGATGCTGGGAGGGATTGGGGGCAGGAGGAGAAGGGGACGACCGAGGATGAGATGGCTGAATGGCATCACGGACTCGATGGACGTGAGACTGAGTGAACTCCGGGAGATGGTGATGGACAGGGAGGCCTGGTGTGCTGCAATTCATGGGGTTGCAAAGAGTCGGACACTACTGAGCGACTGAACTGAACTGAACTGAAGAGTACTTTCAAAGTACTTCTGCAGAAACTGTCCCAAATATTTAAAGAATTCAGGTTCACATAATTTAGGTAAATATTTGGAAAATGACACTAGCCTGATATTGTCAGTTTAATAAAAGTTTTTAATAAAAACTTGTCTTCTGAGTTATCATCAAGCATAAAAAAAGCACACATTTTTTATTCTATTTGGACTCATGCTTCCTAAAATTATCTAGATTTGCTAACTAATAAGCTAACATTATTGGAAAAGTCCCTGATGCTGGGAAAGGTTGAGAGCAGAAGAATAAGAGGGTGTCAGAGGATGAGATGGCTGGATGGCATCACAAGGGATGTGAACTTGGGCAAACTTCAGAAGATGGTGAGGGACAGGGAGGCCTGGCTTGCTGTAGTCCATGGGATTGCAAAGAGTCAGACATGACTGGGAGACTAAAAAACAACAACGTCTTCTACATGTTTGTGGTAGTGGTGTAGTCACTAAGTCCTGTTCGATTCTGTGAGACCCTATGGACTGTAGCCCGCCAGGCTCCTCCTCTTCAGGCAAGAATACTGGAGTGGGTTGCCATGCCCTCCTCCAGAGGATATTCCTGACCCAGGGATCAAAGGAAACATATGGCATAGCAAAAAGTTTTGAAATGTATATTCTTTAGCTTGGCTGGTCAGCTACAATATGGCAATATATAAGAGTTTACAGTTATTTACATCATAGTTCTCTCTGTAAGTGTATTATTAAATAGTTTTCTGAGGCTACACTAACCAAGTATCAGAGACTAGCTGGCTTAACCAACAGCACTTTATTTTCTTACAGTTCTGGAGGCTGGAGGCCCCTAGGCTTGACCCAAGTCAAAGTGTTAGCAAAGTTGATATCTTCTGAGACCTCTGTCCTTAGCTTGTAGATGATTGTCTTTTCCCTATGTCTTCCTTTAGGGACCCTGTTTGTATCGGATTAGGACCTACTCTAATGACCTCATTTAACTTACTATTTGAAGACCCTATCTCCAAATACAGTCATATATGGGGATCCCAGGGATAGGGGAGCCTGGTGGGCTGCCGTCTTTGGGGTGGCACAGAGTCGGACATGACTGAAGCGACTTAGCAGCAGCAGCAGCAGGTGTTAGGTCTAAAATATATGAATTTTAAAAGAATGTAATTCAGCCCATAATTCATGGCATCTGATCCCATCGCTTCATGGCAAATAGATGGGGGAACAGTGGAAACAGTGGCTGATTTTATTTTGGGGGGCCCCACTCCAGTACTCTTGCCTGGAAACTCCCATGGATGGAGGAGCCTGGTAGGCTGCAGTCCATGGGGTCACTGAGTCGGACACGACTGATGCGACTTAGCAGCAGCAGCAGCAGCAGCAGCAAAATCACTGCAGATGGTGATTGCAGCCATGAAATTAAAAGACGCTTCCTCCTTGGAAGGAAAGTTATGACCAACCTAGACAGTATATTAAAAAGCAGAGACATTACTTTCTCAACAAGGGTCCGTGTAGTCAAGGCTATGGTTTTTCCAGTACCCTTTTCATGTATGGATGGGAGAGTTGGACTATAAAGAAAGCTGAGCACCAAAGAATTGACGCTTTTGAACTTGTGAGTCCCTTGGACTGCAAGGAGATCCAACCAGTCCATCCTAAAGGAAATCAGTCTTAATTGGAAGAACTCATGTTGAAGCTGAATCTCCAATATTTTGACCACCTGATGCAAACAGCTGACTCATTTGAAAAGACCCTGATGTTGGGAAAAATTGAAGGCAGGAGAAGAAGGGAACGAAAGAGTATGAGATGGTTAGATGGCATCACCGACTCAATGGACATGAGTTTGGGTGGACTCCCGAAGTTGGTGATGGACACGGAGGCCTGGCGTACTGCAATTCTTGGGGTCGCAAAGAATCGGACATGACTGAATGACTGAACTGAACTGAATTCAGCCCATAACAGTGGGTGAGACTCTACTTGGAGAAATACTACCAGAAAGAGACAACTTTTTATGTAAGATCTACAGGATATATTTTTTTAAGAAAGAGAAAGTAATTTTGCCTAGAAGACAAACATTTCAGATCTTATGATAGTAACTTCCTATACCTTGGGTTGATTTTATCATGTTCTTGATTATCTAAAAGAAAAACAAAGTTTATTCACTTTTGGAAGAGCCATGGTTCTTTAGAGCCATGTTACCTCCTATATTTACTTTTAAAATCTTCTATTGCTACTGTGGGCAGATAGCATAGAGGTGCCCTGGAAGAAGAGAACCAGACCTAGCTCTCTTGACATATTGAAGATAATGTATCAGTTGTAAAGACTCCCAGTTCTTTTTTGAAGGTAAAGATTAGTATGAAAGACATTCTTGAGGAGTTCTGTGGAACCCAACGCCCTGGGACACTAGGGGCTAACTGAAACTGAAGAAATGTTACCTTTGATTTCACTGACTTTCCAAGATCTCAATCAACTGGAGCCTGGACTCTGTGAACCTTTACCCCACTCTATGCCGAATTTTCCTGTGTTCAAGACTCTTCAAGAATATGCATGCACCCTTAACTTAAAACTTTCCCGATTTTTTTTAAAACTTAGTTTTGATTGCGCTGGGTCTTTGTTGATGGCCAGGCATTTCTCTAGTTGTAGTGAATGGGGCCTAGCCTCTAGCTGCTGTGTGAGGGTTTCTCACTGTGGTGGCTTCTCTCGTCGGGGAGCACAGGCTCCAGGGCATGTGGAGTTCAGTAGCTGAAGCACATGGGCTCAGGTGTTGAGGCTTCCGGGCTCCAGAGCACAGGCTCAATAGTCGTGGTGCGTGGGGACTTAGTTACTGCAGGGCATGTGGGATCTCCCCAGATCAGCGATAGAACCCATATCTCCGGCATCGGCAGGTGGATTCTTCACCACTGAGCCACCAGGGAAGCCCTCCCACTTTACTGTTCAGGGAGACACTGCTTTGGGAAACATCCTTGGGTTTTCTCCTTACTTTTTGCAAGTGATAAATCCTTCCTTCTGCTCTTGGGCTTGATTGTGTCTTTTGGCGTCACATCCACCAAGAGGCAAACCTATTTTAGGGTAAAACCCCTTTGGTTTTTGGATTGACTTCATTCTTGCATGCCACATAAACAAATTTTCTTGCTTCTTGCATTATTTTTGTCATGAATTCTCATCAGATCTTTCACTTTTGAAAATTATCAGTTATAAGTTAACCCTGGTCGTTGTGTTTCATTATCTACAGATAGTTCTTTTTGTTTTATTCTGATGCTTCTTTAAACGTGCCTACAAATCAGCTACAAGTCAGAGTGTTTTGTCTTCTGCAAAGAAGGACTATCCCAGAGACCCAGGGAAAAGAACTCTGCCAACTGAGCACTCCTGGGCACAGACCTCCAGTGGTATCCCTTAAGTACCTTTGAGGATATACTAGTGGAACGACTTGAGATTTCCAGCACTCTAGAGAAGCAGATGCATTCATGAGATTGCACACCAAGATCAATCAGAACATTAATTACTTAAGACTGAATGAACATCTGATAAAAGATGATTCTGAGTTTTATTTGAAATATTATTGCCTCCCTAACATTCTATTTTTTCTGGATATACAGAACCTCTTTCTCTTTCCCCTTAAGCTATCTCTAACTCGTAACAATTTAGTAGACTACATTTTTATAAACAGAAATGAAATTTAGGGACTTTTCTGGTGGTCTAATGGTTAAGTCAACACACTGCCAATGCAGGGGACAGGGGTTTGTTCCCTGGTCAGGAAACTAAGATCCCACATGCCATGCAGCATGGCCAAAATATTAAGTAAATATATAAAATTAAAATTTAGAAAAAAGAAAGAAGTTTCTCTTTCTTTTCCCTGCTTTCTCCCTCAGAATTAAGAATCTCTTATTGAACATTCTTATTTTCATGACAATATAGTTATTTGCATAGGTTCAGTAAGACTCTCTTCTTTGTTAATAGGATATGATAAAACCAAGGCTTTGGCTGGAATGTCAAATTTGAGAATGATGCTCACTTATTTTTATTCACTTTCAAGAAGCTAATGTTGACTTTATTCTACAGCCAAGTCTTACTAAGCTCCTTTAGAAAAACTGGCCTGGCACCTGGCTTACAGGTTTCCAGCCCGACAGGGGGGCAAGAAAAGTCACTTTGAGAGGTCCAGGAATCTTAGAAAAATTTGGGGACATAGAGAGGAGAGGGATTTACCCAAATCCATAGATACTGCAGGTGAAATGTGATGCAAGTTCATGAGTTGGGTTCCTAACCTTCAGATGTCTGTACAAGTCCAACCTGAAATTCCCTATGAAAAAATTCCAGTAAAGCAAACTTTAAAAGGTTTATATGTTAAATTAGCATTCTTGCTACACCCCTGTAAATTATCGGTCAATCTTAATGAGGCCAGTCTTATTTTGTGCTAAAGAATAATCTTTCTTTAAGGCTATTTTTCATCAAAAGAGGAATAAACATAGAAATTTCATGTTTCATAGAAAATAATAGCACATTCTCTGGAGTGATCAAATTCTGGTTCTATTCATTGCTTTTGAGCTGTTTTGCATGTCTTTGTAAGTTGCAGGTCACTGATGGATGTGCAAACTCATTTGTCAGGTAGGAATTTCATTTGTTTCTTTATTGCTATGGAAAAGCCAATTTCATTCCTTACTTGTGACTTGGACTAGATCCTGTCACCTAGTACAAATTGTCAGCCCTTGCAAGTTTTCAATTCTGCCAGTTTCATGCAACATCTGGTTACAACTTCCAGACTAATGTTTCCTTTTTTTCTCCCTCCCTCTTGACCAAGAACTAAAACCTAACTGCCCAGATTGTTATCAGGACTCTGCCTTGTTGTTTTTCAGTCACTCAGTCACATGCAACTCTTTGCAACCCCATCAACTGCAGCATGCCAGGCTTTCCTGTCCTTCACCGTCTCCTGGAGCTTGCTCAAACTCATGTCCATTGAGTTGCTGATGCCATCCAACCATCTCATCGTTTGTTTTCCCCTTCTACTGACTTCAATCTTTCCCAGCAGCAGGGTCTTTTCTAATGAGTTGGCACTTCACATCAGGTGGCCAAAGTATTGGAGTTTCAGCTTCACCATCAGTCCTTCAAATGAATATTCAGGGCTGATTTCCTTTATGATTGACTGGTTTGATCTCCTTGCAGTCCAAGGGACTCTCAAGAGTCTTCTCCAACACCACAGTTCAAAAGCATCAATTCTTCGGTGCTCAGCCTTCTTCACAGTCCAGCTCTCACATCCATACATGACCACTGGAAAAACCATAGCCTTGACTAGACAGACCTTTGTAGGCAAAATAGTATCTCTAATTTTTAGGTTTGTCATAACTTTTCTTCCAAGGAGCAAGCGTCTTTTAGTTTCATGGCTGCAGTCACCATCTGCAGTGATTTTGGAGCCCAGGAAAATAGTCTGTCACTGTTTCCATTGTTTCCCCATCTATTTGCCATGAAGTGATGGGACTGGTGGCCATGATCTCAGATTTTTGAATGTTGATCTTTAAGTCAACTTTTTCGCTCTCCTCTTTCACCTTCATCCACATCAAGAGACTAGTTACTTGTTTCTTTTTGCCATAATGGTGGTATCATCTGCATATCTGAGGCTATTGATATTTCTCCTGACAATCTGGATTCCAGTTTGTGCTTCATCCAGCTCAGCATTTCGCATGATGTACTCAGCATATAAGTTAAATAAGCAGGGTGATGACAATATACAGCCTTGCCGTACTCCTTTCCTAGTTTTGAACCAGTCTATTGTTCCATGTCTGGTTCTAACTGTTGCCTTTTGACCTGCATACAGGTTTTTCAGGATGCAGGTAATGTGGTCTGGTATTCCCAGCTCTTGAAGAATTTTCCAGTTTGTTGTGATCCACACAATCAAAGCCTTTAGTCTAGTCAATGAAGCAGAAGTAGATGTTTTTCTGGAATTCTCTTGCTTTTTCTATGATCCAACAGATGTTAGCAATTTGATCTCTGTTTCATCTGCCTTTTCTAAATCCAGCTTGAATATCTGGAAGTTCTTGGTTTATGTACTGTTGAAGCCTGGCTTGGAGAATTTTGAGCATTACTTTGCTAGCATGTGAAATGAGTGCAATTGTGCATTAGTTTGAACTTTCTTCAGCATTGTCCTTTGGGATTGGAATGAAAACTGACATTTTCCAGTCCTGTGACCACTCCTGAGTTTTTCAAATTTGCTGGCATATTGAGTGCAGCACTTTAACAGCATGGGGACTTAAATCTTCATAACAACCTTTTGGGTTGTCAAATGGCAACCCACTCCAGTATTCCTGCCTGGAGAATCCTATGGACGGAGGAGCCTGGTGGGCTACAGTCCACGGGGTCTCAGAGAGTTGGACATGACTGAGTGACTTCACTTTCACTTTCAAGGGTTGCCTCATAGCTGGACTTTTTCTCTAGGATCTGAGGAAATGGTGGGAACTGAAACCCAATAACTTTATACATCCCTGAAAGACTCGTCGTCACCACAGACCATGCATACACGCGCTGGGGTCTTCCCACATAAACCCCTGGTTGGGCCACCAGGAAGTCCGACAAAATAATGCTCACGTCATACATGCCCTTCTGTGAGAGGCAATCAAGACCATAGATAACACTGCTAAGGGCCCTGACATTTTAGTTTTCAGAAACAATGACCAGTTCTTGCATAATCTAAAGATCTCTTAGACTTTTAACGTTTGTTTTTTTTTTTTCATTGTAAATATGTTTCTTTTAGAGCCTGACTTATGCTACTATCTCTCCACACATGGTTCAACTGATTTGGCAGGAACAAAACCAATAAGAGACCTCAAGAAATTATTTCTTGTCCCTGATTTGCCTTGCTGAAGATGTTCAAGATTGCCTCTGGGTTGCTCAGCCATGATTAATATGCACTCATCTTAAATCTGAAGGGATGCAAAATATACCACCCCAAGGTATGCCTTGTTGGCATATTGATTATTTTAAGCTGGTTATTTTTTCTATAAAAGCAGACATAGGTGAAGCTCTGAAAACTGAGTGGCAGTTGCCCTTCTGTAAGAAATCTTTACATTTATAAGGGAAATCTCCATTTGTAAAGGGTGTCTCCCTCCCTGTACCAGGAAGATAAGGATATCCAAATTTCTAGAAAACTCTTGCCAATGAGAAGATGAAGACTTAAATCTGCATAACAATCTTATACTTGTTTTCTGTGCTTTTCCTGGTAAACTCCCATGACTGATTCCCCACCACTATCATCTTTTGTCTTAGCTGCCTATGGTATTTCAGATGGCAGCTTTAGCCACTTCAGAGAGTTACTCAGTTTTCCTGAGTTTCTGCCATGTATATAAGGAGGTATGTGCTCAGTCAGTCAGTATACACATTATTAAACTTCTGCTCGATTTTCTATTAACCTGTCATGTACTAATTTAATTGTTAGACCAGCCAAAGATCCTAGAAGGGAGGAAGGAACAACTTTTCTACGTCTACAGGTGGCAGTGAAGATGGGACTGTGCCCACTGCAGGGCTGCTGCAGCTGAGGGATCGCAGGACCTCTGCGACAAGTGTGCAGAGGGTGAGAATTCTCAGCATGCCAGGAAACACTGTTTTTTACTGATTTAACCAGATAGAAATATGGATCGCACCTCATCTGCAGCTAGATTTTTCTAAGGCATGGGATCTTCTGCATCTTTTGAGAGCTGCATCTTTTGTACTCTCTTGTGGACTACCTCTTGCAGCATTGGTTAAACCATAAAAAGGCTCATTTATTTGAGTTGATATTGAGGTTAATATTAGATGCAATTTGTCAGTGGCTATGGGATAGATCCCTTGAATGGCTATGTTTAAGAGAGAAGATGGTAGAGGGCACAGCAGCCTGTTCCAGTTTTCTTGCCTGGAGACTCCCATGGGCAGAGCAGCCTAGCTAGGTCCAGGCTAGGCTTGCAAAGAGATGGAAGCAACTTAGTACGCAACAGAGGAAAAAGTCTTTAGAACACTCTCATTCTAAATAATTGTCTGATGGATACCTATGGAAATATCAAATTGAAAACAAGACAGAGAAATATAATGCTAGCCACAAGGACTCCCTTAACAAGAAGAAGGGACAGAAATTATGTCCCTTAACAAGAAGAAAAGGCAGAATTAATGTCTACATCCAATGTAAATTCCCCTTCTCAAAATCCAGACCCATCTACCTGCTTTAGCTTCTTCTTCCCTATAAGATTTATGGAGAGCGTGCCAGGCAATCTTTAGGCCCAGAGTATACAGGTTACTCATAAAAATGCCAAAAGTTAGGAATTGAATTTAGCAGAATCACCTGGTACAGGCAGTAGGGTTCCCTTTGCTGTCTCTTATAATTCCCCCTACTCGGCAGGGCTCTTTGAGGCTCTTCTTCAGGCCTTCCTATGAAATGTCCTTTGCNTAAAAATGCCAAAAGTTAGGAATTGAATTTAGCAGAATCACCTGGTACAGGCAGTAGGGTTCCCTTTGCTGTCTCTTATAATTCCCCCTACTCGGCAGGGCTCTTTGAGGCTCTTCTTCAGGCCTTCCTATGAAATGTCCTTTGCTGATGTATCCGGGACCTCCATGGCAGTGCATTCACGTCTCCTGACCAGCAGCAGATCTTCTGATTTATGAAGCCCTTTTATCTCCACCTTCAGAAGATCCTATTAAATTTAGAGAGGAATTGAAAGATTAGTGCATTTCCAACTAAGATGGAAACCAAAAGATTTCTATATTTTTAGAACTTCAGGTTTTAGTATGGTAAGAATCCTGCAGTGGGTTGCCATTTCCTTCTCCCAGAGATCTTTCCAACCCAGGGATTGAACTCACAGCTCCTGCATTGGCAGGCAGATTCTTTACTACTGAGCCAGCAGAGAAGCCCAACTTAGGTGATTTTAGAGGGAAAAATTGTTTCATTAGCACGTTTGTGGATTCATGCGTGCTTAATTGCTCAGTCATGGTCTGACTCTTGGTGACCCCACAAACTATAGCCTGCCACGCTCCTCTGTTCATGGGATTTCCCAGGCAAGAATACTGGAGTGGGTTCCCATG
This sequence comes from Neotragus pygmaeus, assembly GCA_006410875.1. NCBI lineage: Eukaryota > Metazoa > Chordata > Mammalia > Artiodactyla > Bovidae > Neotragus > Neotragus pygmaeus. Next base: position 142,204 of record SJYV01016461.1, on the reverse strand, counting down.
TCCTTCTCCAGGGCTTCTTCCTGACCCAGGCATCGAACCTACATTTCCTACGTTGGTATGAGGATTCTTTTACTGCTGAGCCACCAGGGAAGCCTTCCATAGAAAGGCCTCTTATTAAATCCCTGATTCATGTAATATAGACCTGAAAGGAGCATCATTCACCTCCTGAAACGAGACACAACTCTTTAACTGAGTGGACTTACTATCAAGACAGACTGGGTCAATAAGACATGGAGCAATCATCAATTTAGCTTTTGAATTGTGAAACTTCTTTAAAGTTTTGAAAGTAGTACTGATGAGAAACAAAATATACTACCCCTAATTTATGCATATTGATTATTGTAAACTTGTTATTTTTAAAGAACAGTAGTTTCTAGAATTTCTAGAGCTTTAGTCATCCTCCTATTCCTGGTACGGTGAGGAAGACACCCTTTCAAATGGAGATTCCCCTTATAAATGTAAATATCCCATACAATAGGGTAGCTTCTACTCTGTTCTCAGAACTTCACCTGTGTCTCTTTTTTCTTAAAAATAACAAACCCAAGATAATCCTTATGCCAAAGAGGCATATCTGGGCGTGGCATACTCTGCTGCTGCTAAATCGCTTCAGTTGTGTCCGACTCTGTGCGACCCCAGAGATGGCAGCCTACCAGGCTCCTCTGTCCCTGGGATTCTCCAGGCAAGAACACTGGAGTGGGTTGCCATTTCCTTCTCCAATGCATGAGAGTGAAAAGTGAAAGCTCCTCTTCATATATTAACTATACTTCAATAATACCGATTTAAAAAAAAAAAAACTCTGTTTAAGAAAACTAGAAGGTATAAGGAGAAAGGAGAGAGATTTGTTGAGCAGGATCTGGACAAACTGAGTTTGCAATGATGATGGATTTCAAAGAACAGAGGCTCTCTAGGCTCCTAGAAATATACCTGGACCTCAGGTGTTTCCCATCTAGAAACCACCTAGGAAGAGACGAGAGTAGTTAAGAGAAGCTTCAAGGAAGTTTCACATTTAGGAAGCATTAGTATAGCAAACAGAGAGGGAAATGGCACCCCACTCCAGTACTCTTGCCTGGAAAGTCCCTTGGACGGAGGAGCCTGTTAGGCTGTATTCCATGGGGTCGCTAAGAGTCAGATATGACTGAGTGACTTCACTTTCACTTTTCCTTTCATGCACTGGAGAAGGAAATGGTAACCCACTCCAGTGTTCTTGCCTGGAGAATCCCAGGGACGGGGGAGCCTGGTGGGCTGCCGTCTCTGGGGTCGCAGAGAGTCGACCACGACTGAAGTGACTTAGCAGCAGCAGCAGCAGTATAGCATAGAAAGGGGAAGGGTTGGAGGCAGTGGAGGAAAAACGAATTAACATTATGCTTCCCTGGTGGCTCCAGTTTCCCTGGTGGCTCAGCAGGTAAAGAATCTGCCTGCGATGCGGGAGAACTGGGTTCTATCTCTGGGTTGGGAAGATCCCCTGGAGAAGGGAAAGGCTACCCCTCCAGTATTCTGGCCTGGAGAATTCCATGGACTGTATAGTCCATGGGTTCTCAAAGAGTCGGACACGACTGAGCGACTAAGCACAGCCTGGACACCAGGAAGAGTGGGCTGACATGCTAAGGGAAACAGAAGAGCCAGGTGGGCTCACAGAGTATTTTAGGCTGAGGACTCGAATTCTCTTTCTATATTAGCGGGAACATCCCAAAGATAAAATTCTGACTTGTAAGTGGTTGAAGTATGACTAAAGTGCCCTCTGCTGGTAGTATGCAAAGCCAGATGTATAAACATAAAATAGTTGAGAAATATGAGGAAAAGCCACTCCAGTTTTTATGTGTATTGAATATAATAAACTTGGAAAATTCACTACAGCTAGCTAATTTTATCTAAAATAAAGGGCTTGATAGAATTCAACTAGAAATGGAAGGAGGGAGCTGATTTACATGCTGTTAAAAACAAGACAGGCTTAAAATGGAATCACTTATATTAAGCTCCATGTCAACAAACCAAGGCTTAACTATAATTTTTGCTATCCCAGAAACAGAAATTTTAACCAATCAAACAGGAATCACCTGTTCAGTGTTAGTTAGGCAATCTGCCTCATTGGTCTCTGCCATCCCCTATAGGGAAAGTAACATTGCAATAACCAGTTTGAATTTTTTTTTTTTTTTTTTTGCCTAGTATAACTCCCTGGAGAAGGCAATGGCACCCCACTCCAGTACTCTTGCCTGGAAAATCCCATGGACAGAGGAGCCTGGTAGGCTGCAGTCCATGGCATTGCTAAGAGTCGGACATGACTGAGCGACTTCACTTTCACTTTTCACTGTCATGCATTGGAGAAGGAAATGGCAACCCACGTCAGTGTTCTTGCCTGGAGAATCCCAGGGATGGGGGAGCCTGGTGGGCTGCCATCTATAGGGCCGCACAGAGTCGGACACGGCTGAAGCGACTTAGCAGTAGCAGTGGAAGTATAACTCCCTGTTCCTATCTCCTGTGAAAGTCTCTCATTTTGTACAGCTCCTTGGAGCTCTTTTCTTATCTGCTAGATTGGAATCTTATTTCTGGAATATTGAATAAAGCCAATAAAAGTTTTAAACTTACTCAGTTGGGTTTTGTGTTCTAACACTTCCCATCTGAAGCAAATAAGAAATGGTACAAAATATATCAAAATTATGTTTGAAATAATGGTTTTAAGAAATTGGGCATCAGGCAGCACAGGACAGTGTTTCCCTCGAAACAGGAAGCAAATCAGGTGAGCCGTGTGATTGCCGTGGAGAATGTTTCCTCACGTGTGTGAGACTGCACATCTTTTCATAGAATAACAGTGAAAGACGTATAAGTCTCTAGTGCTACCAAGGCCAACTCTTCTGCTTGGGCACCGGATCCCTATCCTTCTGTGATACCTGAGAACACCACCCAGCAATTTTTTTTTTCTGCAACATCAATTTTTATTCTTTCTCCTGAATTTTTCAGCATACACAGATGTTACATCATTCTTCTTTTGTTTGTTTATTTTGGCTCTGCTGAGTCTTCGCTGGCTGCACTTGGGCTATCTCCAGTTGTGGCCAGCGGGGGCTACTCGGGTTGCGGTGTTCAGGCCTCTCATTGCTGGGGCTTCTCTTGTTGCGGAGTTCGGGCTCTAGGGCTTGCAGACTCAGTAGTTGTGGTTCTCGGGCCTAGTTGCCCCTTGGCATGTGGGATCGTCCCAAACCAGGGACTGAACCCATGTCCCTGGATTGGAAGGCAGATTCTTAACCATTAGACCATAGAATCACTATGAACAGAGCTAGTGGAGGTGATGGAATTCCAGTTGAGCCATTTCAAATCCTAAGAGATGATGCTGTGAAAGTGCTGCACTTATTATGCCAGCAAATTTGGAAAACTCAGCGGTGGCCACAGGACTGGAAAATCTCAGTTTTCATTCCAATCCCAAAGAAAGGCAATGCCAAAGAATGTTCAAACTAACACACAATTGCACTCATGTCACATGCTAGCAAAGTAATGCTCAAAATCCTCCAAGCCAGGCTTCAACAGTACGTGAACCATGAACTTGCCAGATGTTCAAGCTGGATTTCGAAAACGCAGATGAACCAGAGATCAAATTGCCAACATCTGTTGGATCATAGAAAAAGCAAGAGAATTCCAGAAAAACATCTACTTCTGCTTTATTTACTATCCCAAAGCCTTTGACTGTGTGGATCACAACAAACTGGAAAATTCTTCAAGAGCTGGGAATACCAGACCACCTTACCTGCCTCTTGAGAAATCTGTATGGAGGTCAAGAAGCAACAATTAGAACAGGACATGGAACAACAGACTGGTTCCAAATAGGAAAAGGAGTACATCAAGGCTGTATATTGTCATCCTGCTTATTTAACTTATATGCTGAGTACATCATGTGAAATGCCAGGCTGAATGAAGCACAAGCTGGAATCAAGATTGCCGGGAGAAATATCAATAACCTCAGATACACAGATGATATCACCCTTACAGCAGAAAGCTAAGAGGAACTAAAGAGCACTCTTGATGAAAGTGAAAGAGGAGAGTGAAAAAGCTGGCTTAAAGCTCAGCATTCAAAACACTAATATCATGGCATCTGATCCCATCTCTTCATGGCAAATGGAAGCAGTGACAGACTTTATTTTTCTGGGCTCCAAAAATCACTGCAGCTGGTTACTGTAGCCAGCCATAAAATTAAGACAATTGCTACTTGAAAGAAAAGCTATAACTAGACTGCATATTAAAAAGCAGAGACATTACTTTGCAGACAAAGGTCCATCTAGTCAAAGTTATGGTTTTTCCAGTAGTTATGTATGGATGTGAGAGTTGGACTATAAAGAAAGCTGAGCGCCGAAGAATTGATGCTTTTTAACTGTGGTGTTGGAGAAGACCCTTGAGAGTCCCTTGGACTGCAAGGAGATCAAACCAGCCAGTCCTAAAGGAAATCAGCCCGAAATATTCATTGGAAGGACTGATGCTGAAGCTGAAATTCCAATACTTTCGCCACCTGATGAGAAGAGCTGACTCAATGGAAAAGACCCTGATGCTGGGAAAAATTGAAGGTGGGAGGAGAACAGAAAAAGAGAGAATGAGATGGTTGGATGGCATCACCAACTCAATGGACATGAGTTTGAGCAAGTTCTGGGAGTTGGTGGTGGACGGGAATGTTGGAGTGCTGCAGTCCATGGGGTTGCAAAGAGTCAAACATGACTGAGCAACTGAACTGAGACCATGAGGGAAGTCCTATTTCATTCTTTTTTAAACCAAAACAAAACAAAAACCTTTTCTTAAACCCTTTCATCCTTTACTCACTGCCTTAATTCATTCTCTCTCTCTCCCTATTTCCAGGAAAGCATGGCAAATTTTTTTTTGGAAAAGGACAGAGAGCTAGTAAATATTCAAAGCGCTATGGGCTCTCTTGTCTCTACCCAAGACAACACATAAAATGATTGGGTGTGGCACCCTTTGCATTAGTTTACCCCCCCTGCCTTACAGAAAGCAGACCTCATTTCATCCTCACAGTGACCAGTCAGGAAGCTGTCATTATTCTATACCTTCCCCTGTGCAAGATTCTAGATGAGAGTTCTAGAACAGAACATAGGGTCTGGGGACATAAACCTCCCTTTGAGCATGGCAAAGGGAGTTTCTGGAAGAACCTGATTGTTTGTTTCTGTTAAACCCTCTCTAATCCAGAGTTTCCTCCTGTGCCCCCAGGGACATCATCCTTGCCAAATTCAACTCCATGTTATCCAGCAGGCATTTATCTGAACTCATCTTATTCGTCATCTTGGCAGCATTTCAGACAAATCATCACTTTGTCCTTGAAAAGCTTTCTTCAACTGGGCACTGAATGCTCTCTGTTTTCCTCCTGTCACTTCTTCTAAGCTTTCTGGTTCTTTTTCATCTCCCTTCATCTCCCAGGCCTTTTAATACTGCGAAGCCTCAAGACAGGCTTCAGATCTCTTCTCTTTTGTCCCTACACTCCTTTATTATGACCTCACTGTCTTGTTTGGGGGAGGGGGGTGCAGGCAGGAAGAGGCAGCAAGTTATATGAGATTGTCTTTGTTAATATTTTATTTAACACAGGTCCAATGTGGAAATTGTAATAATTTCGCAAGTCAATAGCATAATGTCTCAACTAGTTGCACTATTGTTCCAAGCAAGGGAAGATGAAAGGAATTGTTGTTTGGTCACTAAGTCCTGTCTGACTCTTTTACGACCCCATGGGTTGTATAGCCTGCCAGGCTCCTCTGGCCATGGAATTTCCCAGGCAAGAATACTGAACTTGGTCACCATTTCCTTCTCCAGGGGATCTTCCCAACCCAGGGACTGAACCCACATCTCCTCCATTGGCAGGTGGATTCTTTACCACTGAGCCACTGGGGAAGACCCTCTCAGTACCATATCCACATTCTAGTCAAGAAGGAGGAAGAGAGCAAAGATGGAACCACTAGTCACTTTTGCAAAAAAAAAAGTCTTTTCAAACCATATCCTGCACATATGTACAGACTCCCCTTAATGTCCCAATGACCAGGACACTACACCCCCAGCTGCAAGAAAGTCTGGGAAAAGGAGGAAATGATTACTTTAGACCAATTATGACCTAATATCTGCTGATGGGCATACTGCTGCCTGAAAGAGAATTTCCATTTGGTTAGCAGAGGGTTCCAGGTTTAGTAAATAAATATACAGGATGCCTTGTTAAATTTGATTTTCTGACAAAGAAAAAATGTGTGTTGTGGTGTTTTTTTTGTTTTTTTTTTTAGCATAGGGATATAATATTTGGGAAATATTTATACCAAACACTATTCATTATTTATTTGAAATTCAGATTTAACTGGGCATCCTCTGCTTTATCTGTCAAGAAAAAGGGGAAGATAATGGTCACTGTGGAACTCTCAAGATCTTCCATGAGGGGGATGGCATTTCATTCTAAGTTTGAATTCATGGTGGAAGAAGCTCAGGTCTCATCCACAGGCTGGTGGGAGAACTCGACTGTAACAAGTCCTCTAGGAGAGTGTTGACCTTCCATTCACATATTAATAGTTGCAGAATATTCTGTATAATCTCCAGGTGAGACAAATCTTCAGGGAGGTTGATGGAGTTTTCCACTTTGATGATCCAAAATCAAAGGGCTTCTCCTTTCCAGTGATGTTTTCTGTTCTGCTCACCCCAGTGCAGAAATCGTTCGTTTCTGGAAAGCAAAATAGAAAAATGACAGAACCAGCCAAAACACAGTTCTGCTAAAAGTAATCCTGGGCCTTCTTTTGACTGATTCAGCTACTGGTTATGATGAGGTTGAGCTGGGAGGATCCCTGGAGAAGGGAATGTCTACCCACTCCAGTATTCTTGCCTAGAGAATCTCATGGACAGAGGAGCCTGACAGGCCACAGTCCATGAGGTTTCAGAAAGTCGGACACAGACTGAATGACTTTCACACTAGATGCTAATGATGAGATTAGTAATTTATAGCCAGCTCTCAAGCAGAGAAAAGGATTATTAAAAATATGAAACTAGGGACTTCCCCTGGCAGTCCACTAGTTAAGACTCCACATTTCCACTACAGTGGGGCATGGGTTCAATCTCTGGTTGAGGAATTGAGATCTGCCTGCTGAGGGCAAAAAAAAAAAAAGAAAGAAAGAAAGAAAGAAAGAAATGAAATTTAAAACTCTAATTTTCAGAATAAAAGCTCTGTCCCTATCAATTCCTTTCCTCTCATTTTTTCCCCGACTGTAATTTAAATATTCTGTAACTATCCAGGACATGGATTCTGTGGCCTGACAAGTCCTTTGGCCTGATATTTTTGACATTTGTTTTGAGCCAGAGCTGATGAACAGAATTATCTCCAGAAACACATGGTGTGAATTGCTATGGAACACAGTTAAAGTATTTTGATGTTGATTCTGACCACACATGAGCATTTCCCACAGTTCTTAGTCAGATTTAATATTAAAACCAAAACCATACTGTTAATTTTAAAAATTCATGATCACTTTACTTCTTCAGGGTTCTGGTTTCTCACACAGAAACCCTTAATTCAGAAAATAATGCATGATGATTCCATTCAAATTGCCTGCATCCTTCATTTACTGATAGAGTCTCCAAACTCTTTTTGGTCTATTACTCAAAGAGTAATACAGCATTTACCAAGTCTCAGTCCTTGATGAGAGCAGTGACACCTCTATAACCTCTGTAACAGTTCATTTGTGGCCTTCCTTATGAGTCACATTTTCCCTTTATGTATCACATTTCCCATCTGTGAAACAGCAAGTGACGACGGTATAACTAATTTAGCTACATGAAGTGCTTTTGTAGTGTAGTATATGATTGTGTATACAGTCTGGTCCAGTGGCTCTCAAATTGGCTGCATTTTGGAATTACTCAGGGAGTTTTCTGGTGCCTAGGTCTGTACCAAAGATTCTGATTTAACTGATGTAGAGTATGGCCAGGGTGTCAATATCTATAACGCTCCCCAGATGATTCTAATGTGCAATTAAGTCTGAAAGCAGATAACACTGCACCCAGAAGCTATAAACTGGCCTCTTTCAGATGTGCACTTGTTAGACAGAGTCCCTCAGTGACACCCTGTGGACACAACCTTCATTCTGCCCACTAGGCTTGGCTCCCTGTAACCAGAAGGGAGGCCGAACAGTGGGGGCAGGACCGACCCACACTAAGGGGGCCTCACCCAGGTTGGAACAGTCATATGAAAGGAGACTCTGGCGTCTGACTGGAACAAACTGGAAACATGATATGGTTTTAATTCAGGTTTTCCCTGCCAATGTAGGGAAACATAAGTGATGTCACCCTTGCTCAGGACAGCTTTGGTGAAGCCCAGGAGCTGAGGAAGCTCTTATTCACAAGGCAAACAAAGCTTTTGGTTTTAATATAGTTCCTCCAGTTTCCTTGAAGATAGTATTAGCTTGCAGGTGGAGGTGGGATAAAGACTTCTGAAACTTTTATGGGCATTGAACTGAACTTAGAAGAAAATGTCAAAGAGAATGCATGGAGTCAGGAACTGGAAGAGAAAGACCGCCCAAAAGTTGCCAAGCCAAGAAGAGAGGTATGGGAGAAGAACTATCTCAAGTAGGGGATGGGGAGAGATGGAGGTGGGCTGGGGAACGTGGGCAGAATTAGCTTTTTAAAAAATGTTTATTTATGCATTTGGCTGTGTCGGGTCTTAGATGCTGTGCAAGGGCTTAGTTGCCTCGTAGCATGTGGGATCTTTGCTCCCCAGTCAGGGATCAAACCCGGGTCCCCAGCACTGCTAGGTGGATTGCTAACCACTGGACCACCAGGGAAGTCTCCAGAATTAATATTTTCAAAAGCAAAACCCTGAGACCACGCTATTCAGCCCCTCTCCTGGGGCTCCCCTCTAACATCTTGAGTTCGTGTTATTTTCCTCACTAATGCACTAGTCCCATTGCAGAGAGAATACTGTTTTCAAAGATCTCAGAAACAACAAGAGAAGATCAAAGTATGAGTCACAATATAAAGAAACAAGCTGTCGCCTTTTACAAAAAAGTGGTTTGCTCCCATCTCTACTAAGAACATGCAGACAAATATTTAAAGCCCGTCTCCTGGAAGGACTCAAAGGTGTTAGTCTGCTGAGGCACCCACCTGTCTCCATTCTGCACTGGGCAGAAAAATAAAAAGAAGGGTTATAAGGAGGCTTATAGCAGTGGTTTTCAAACCCCCTAGCAATGCATCAGAGTCCCAAGGAGGGTGGATTAAAACACAGATTGCTGACTCCACCCCCAGAGTTTCTGATTTAGTAGATAAGGACATTTCTAACAAGTTCTCATGTGATGCTGACACTGCTGGTCTGGGGACCACCCTTTGAGAACCTCTGGTTCCTCATGCTTTCATAGAAATGTATTTCCTAGTAAAGTGTTTATTATGATCTGTTTCTTGACATTTTAACAGGTTTTATGAGGGGAGAGTGATAAAGTTGAGTTGGGGAAACCGTGGATTGAAGGAAGTTTTTTAAAATTATTTTTATTTGGAGTATAATTGCTTTACAATCTTGTGTTCGTTTCTGATGTACAACAACGCGAATCAGCTATAAGTATACATACATCCCCTTCCTCTTGAGCCTCCTCCCACCCCACAATCCCACCCCTCTAGGTCATCACAGAGCACCAAGGTGACTTCCCTGTGCTGCAGGCAGCTTCCTGCTAGCTAGCTATTCCACGCATGGTAGTCTATGCATGTCAGNTTGCCAACAAAGGTCCATCTAGTCAAGGCTATGGTTTTTCCAGTAGTCATGTATGGATGTGAGAGCTGGACTAGAAAGAAAGCTGAGCACCGAAGAATTGATGCTTTTGAACTGTGGTGTTGGAGAAGACTCTTGAGAGTCCCTTGGACTGCAAGGAGATCCAACCAGTCCATCCTAAAGGAGATCAGTCCTGGGTGTTCATTGGAAGGACTGATGTTGAAGCTGAAACTCCAATACTTTGGCCACCTGATGTGATGAGCTGACTCATTGGAAAAGACCCAGCTGCTGGGAAAGACTGAGGGCGGGGGGAGAAGGGGATGACAGAGAATGTGATGGTTGGATGGCATCATCGATTCAATGGACATGAGTTTGAGTAAACTCTGGGAGTTAGTGATGGACAGGGAAGCCTGGTATGCTGCGCTTCATGGGGTTGCGGAGTCGGACAGGACTGAGTGACTGAACTGAACTGATAGTATAGAAAGTGAATTTTCTACATTTAAACTAAAAAATACACTGGGGTGATACTTTCTTTTTTTGTTTGTTTCATTTCTCTTTTATATTGAGGTTTCATGTGAGATCTTACATGTCTGTTTTCAAGAATGGCATTCTGAAGACATTTACACTTCAGCCAGCCCCTTTATGTATGATCAAGGCACTCAAGATGGCTATTCTCTTGGTCTCTGTACATTTCCTGCTCAAGCAGTGCCTGCTTCACATATACCCTACTCATGCGACGGGCCTTCCTACACCCAGGCTCCAAACAGTGATTGTTTTATTAATAGCTTTAGGTTGAATATCTCCACTAGGAGATCAAAGGGCAGTGAGGGGCATGCCTACCGCTGGTTTCCCTGGTAAACAATGAGCCAACTATTATCAATTCCCCCTATAACTGGTAACCTCCCTCTCCCCACGAGGAGTGAAGGCTGGGGTGCTGGCCGCTCCAGGACCTTGCTTCAGTCATGCAAGTTTTCCCCATCCATTAAACCACTGAGTCTTTGAGGCTGATTCCAGACTCCTTGGTCTTGAAGCTGGGCAAATACAGGGCTCGCAGGCCTGTTGGAGGCAGCCCAACACTCAATTATAATAAATTCACTATAGCACATCAACAGGTATAGAGGAGAAATAAAAATTTTCTGTTTACATTCAGGTTCTTGGCAGAGACCCCTCTGTAATAAAAGGCAGATTAAAATGAGAAAAACAAACAGAAGTTTACTAACATGGATAACTCCTGTATACATGGGAGTTCTGGGGGTAAAGGGGGTAGGAGAGTTTCAGAGAAAAGGAGAAATTTGACCTGAGAATCAGTATAGGGGATTTTAGGGTAGAGTGGAGAGGTAATTGGCATAGAAATTAAGGAAGGTCCTAACCACTGGACCATCATCTTGCCTCAGTTAATCTTAAACACTTATTTTGCAGAGAGTAATTTTAGTTTACTGATAATGTTGGGATGCTTTGAAATAAATGTTCCACTGAACTCTGGAAATTTTTGAGTTAATGTACTCCAGTTCAATTTTAAGAAAATTAAGTTTGGAGATTGCAAAAATTCCCTATAGTGGTCACTGATACTCTAAATTGCCTTTGGTCATATTGGTCCATTTAGTTAGAAATATGCATGAAGAAGGGCCATGGATTTTAAACATAAAATTGGCCTGAGTCCCTATATGTGGCTGTCCTCAAAATACTTACATAACTGGAAACCCCCATCCTAGAGATTTTTCCTTTAGAACAAAGGACAATTCTCAAATGGCTTAAGCAACTTACAGCATAAATGGCTCAATTTAAACAGTTTGCAAGCTAACCCCAGCCAGTTTTAAGAAGACAGGTTGGTTTGGTGGGAGCCAGGCCAAAGACTTTTTTTCAGTCGTCTCCAGAAGACAGCCATTCCAAAGGAATAGATCAAATCTGAAAAATCCTGGCCATTCTTCAGAAGCAGTTTCAGAGAAACAACCCCTGATCTTGATGAATGGCCAGGACTAGCCAGTTTCAGTGAATCAGTCTGATCACAAAATCAGAGCAAAGTGCCAAATGAATACTCTAATATAGAACAAGGCCTTAACCAGAACAGAGAAACCTTTGAATATATCCTGAGTAAAACCTGGAGAGGTAAAACCCGAGTAAAGCAAAGAGGGCACAAACTCAGATCCAGGAGAAAAACCTTCAACTCCAGGGCCTGTGAGAAAGCAGTGAGTGGCAGTGGCTCAACTGTGGTCATCACAGCTGTGTGCTCACCAGCCCCAGAGCTATCAGGAGTCTTTTTTTTTTTTTTTTGGCTGCACTGGGTCTTCCTTGCTGTGCACAGGCTTTCTCTAGCTGTGGCCTGGGCTACTCTTCGTTTTGGTGTGAGGGCGTCTCCTTTTGCACAGCACAGGCTCTAGGACACATAGGCTTCAGCTGCTGCTGCACCTGAGCTCAGTAGCTGAGTTCAAGGGCTCTACAGCACAGACTCAGTAGTTGTGATGCCTGGGGTTAGTTGCCCTGTGGCATGTGGGATCTTCCCAGACCAGGGATTGAACCTGTGTCCCCTGCATTTGGCAGGCAGATTCTTAACTGCTGGATGACCAGAGAAGCCCCATCAAAATTCTTTTGTGGTCTCCTGCAAGTCACAAAAATGTTGACTTGAAATGAATAGACTACTAGATATTTCTCCAACAAAGATGGGTCTATTTGGGATTAGCAGAGAATTATATTTGGGGTTAGCAACCATTGTAAATCATGTACAAGTCCCCTACATAGAAAGGGAAGGAGAATGCTTTTATAGAGAGGAAGAGGAATTTTGGAAAAATGAAAGTGTTAGGCACTCAGTCATGTCTGACTCTTTGCAACCACATGGATTGTAGCTCACCAGACTCCTCTGTCCATGAAATTCTCCAGGCAAGAAAAATGGAGTGGGTTGCCATTCTCTTCTCCAGGGGATCTTCCCTACCCAGGGATTGAACTGGGTCTCCTGCACTGCAGACAGATTCTTTACTGTCCAAGCCACCAGGGAAGCCTATATAGCAAATAAAGAGTCTATGGTGGGTTTTTTTGGCTGAGTTCTTGCCAGGGAAGGAGTCTTCTTCCTGTTGAGCTCTGCTATCTGCCCAGAGATAGAGTTCCCCGTTATGGTCTTCCAACTCTATTTGAGGTTTCTGTTTAATTTTTTATACTTCTAAGTTTTGCAATTCTGAATGAAGCTACTATAAACATATAAACATAAATGTGCACGGTTTGTGTGGATATAAGTTTTCAGTTCATTGGATAAATACCAAAACTGTTGGATCATACAGGAAGAATATGTTCACCTTTGTAAGAAACTGCCGAGATGTCTTCCAAAGTGGCTGTACCATTTTGCCTTCCTAGCAGCAGTGAATGAAAGTTCCTGAAGTTCCACAACCTTGTCAGCATTTAGTATTGTCCGCGTTTGGGGTTTTAGCTATTCTAATAGGTAGTGGTATCTCACTGTTATTTTAATTTGTAATTCATTAATGACATACGATGTTGCATGTCTTCAAATATGTACTTGACATCTTTATACACTCTTTGGTGAGGTGTCTGTCCAGACTATTTGTCCATTTTTTAAAAACTGGGCTGTTTGTTTTCTTATTGTTGCATTTTAAGAGTTCTTTAAATTCATTTTTAAATTGTTTATTGTTTAATTATGGTGGGCCCTCTCTTTTTCCTTCACAAGTCTCTCCAGTTCTGCTCCCGCTTGATTCCCCACTGTGCTCTTTCTTCCTGTTGAAAGTAAAGTCAACAGCAGAGAAGCATGCTCTTTGCCCTGGCAGAGGAAATGAGGCTGCCAGTGCAGCTCATAGGGCAAATCTAAAAGCATATTTCTCATATTTCTTTGGTTAAAAGTTTGGAGCTTCATAAAGACACATAGACACACACACTCTAGATTTACAACTGAAAATGCTGTAGCATATTTTTATAGTCAAAAGAGTGGGAAAAGCAATAAATTCATTAGATCAGGGGTCCCCAAACTCCATGATCTAATGCCTGATGGTCTGAGGTGGAGCTTATGAAATGATAATAGAAATAAAGTGCACAGTAAGTATAATGTGCTTGAATCATCCTGAAACCATCTCACTATCCCTGGTCTGTGGAAAATGTTTCTTCCACAAAACCAGTCCCTGGTGCCCAAAAGGCTGGGGATCGCTGCTTTAGGCTACAGAATAATCACCAGAGTTGTTTCAAGCATATTCTTTGGCCACTGAAGTGGGGTATGTGTGTGCGGGGGTGTCTCTGACTAGACTAGTCTATAAAGTACTTGGGGGGAGTCCTTAGAGATAAAACCCAGATGGTAAATTGAACCATCTGGGACCCTTGAAACGCTATTTCATTCTGTCGTACCAGGGAGCCATTGAGGGCTATTGAATAGCAGTGGAAAAGAGTTAGGCTTTTGTTTTTCATATCCTGTGCTGATAACACAGTATTTAAGCATAGTAATTGACATATCAACACAGTTTAAAAAATTGGAGCCCAAATGCCTTGTCTTAGAAATTCTCCAAGTCTCCCTTTCCCTCTTTTTAATTGGGGTTAATGCTTTACTCCAAAGCTGATATGAGGGTTATGTGAAATACTGTCTGAAGTACTTATTACCTATTTCATTCTTAAGACCACCCCACCTCATTTATCCCGACTCATTTAATTATTTTACTTCATTTAATTGTCACACTTCTTATAATGTTGAAGGAGTGGGACCCATCATATATGCTTTGTCAGGCTCTGATCTCTAGGCTTTTCTTTTTTTTAAAATTAATTTATTTTTAACTGAAGGATAATTGCCTTACTAACATAGTGCTGGTTTCTAACATGCATCAACATGAATCAGCCACAGGCATACATATGTCCCCTCCCTTCTGAACTTCTCATCCACGTTCCATCCCATCCTATCACTCTAGTAGTCACAGAGCCCCAGTTTGAGTTTCTGGAGTCATACAGCAAATTCCCACGGTTATCTGTTTTACATATGGTAATGTATCTGTTTCCATACTACTCTCTCCATTTGTCCCACCCTGTCCTTCCCCGACTGTGTCCACAAATCTGTTCTCTATGTCTGTATCTCCATTTTTGCCCTGCAGATTTGTTCATCAGTATCATCTTTCTAGATTCCATATATATGTGCTAATATACCATACTTGTTTTCCTCTTTCTTACTTACTGTATTCTGTATACTAGGCTCTAGGTTAACCTACCTTATTAAAACTGACTCAAATGCATTCTTTTATGGTTGAGTAAAAATATCAATAACCTCAGATATGCAGATGACACCACCCTTATGACAGAAAGTGAAGAAGAACTAAAGAGCCTCTTGATGAAGGTGAAAGAGGAGAGTGGAAAAGTTGGCTTAAAGCTCAACATACAGAAAACTAAGATCATGGCATCTGGTCCCATCACTTCATGGCAAATAGATGAGGAAAGAGTGGCTGATTTTATTTTTCTGGGCTCCAAAATCACTGCAGATGGTAATTGCAGCCATGAAATTAAAAGATGCTTACTCCTTGGAAGGAAAGTTATGACCAACCTAGACAGCATATTGAATAGCAAAGACATTATTTTGTCAACAAAGGTCTGTCTAGTTAAGGCTATGGTTTTTCCAGTGTTCATGTATGGATGTGAGAGTTGGACTATAAAGAAAGCTGAGTGCAGAAGAATTGATGCTTTTGAAGTGTGGTGTTGGGGAAGACTCTTGAGAGTCCCTTGGATTGCAAGGAGATCCAACCAGTCCATCCTAAAAGAAATCAGTCCTGAATATTCATTGAAAGGACTGATGCTGAAGCTGAAACTCCAATACTTTGGCCACCTGATGCGAAGAGCTGACTCATTGGTAAAGACCTTGATTCTGGGAAAGATTGAGGGCAGAAGGAGAAGGGGACGACAGAGAATGAGATGGTTGGACGGCATCACTGACTCACTGGACATGGGTTTGCATGAACTCCATGAGTTGGTGATGGACAGAGAGGCCTGGTGTGCTGCGGTTCATGGGGTCGCAAAGAGTTGGACACAACTGAGTGACTAAACGGAACTGAATATTCCATTGTATATATGTACCATTCATATTTATCTATTTATCTGTTGATGGACATCTAGGTTGCCTCCAGGTCCTAGCTATTGTAAATAGTGCTGCAATGAACATTGGGCTACATGTGTCTTTTTCAATTATGATTTTCTCAGGTTGCATGCCCAGTAGTGGAATTTTTGGGGTGTATGATAGTTTTATTTCTAGTTTTTAAAGTAATCTCCATACTGTCTTCCATAGTGGCTATATCAATTTACATTCCCACCAACAGTGCAGGAGAATTCCCTTTTCTGCACACCCTCTCCAGCATTTATTGTTTGCAGGTGTTTTGGTGATGGCCATTTTGACCGACATGAGGTGATATTTCATTGTAGCTTTGACTTGCATTTCTCTGATAATGAGTGATGTTGAGTATCTTTTCATGTGTTTATTAGCCATTTGTATGTCTTTGGAGAAATGTCTGCTTATGTCTTCTGCCCACTTTTTGACTGGGTTGTTTGTTTTTCTGGTATTGAGTTGCACGAGCTGCTGTATATCTAGGCTTTCCTTACATAGTGTATCACTGATAAAGATGCTCCTGCCATTGTTGCTGTTAGGCCAGGCAATTTGTTAAGTGCAGTGCATACCTTATCTCACTTAAAACCCACAAAATTATTAATATTCCCATTTAGTTGATAAGAACACTGAGACTCAGACAGAGTATTTTGCCCAAAGTCACCCAGCAATTAAGTAAGGCAGAGCCTGCATTCAAACCCTGGCTTATCTAGCTCTAGCTCCAAGCACTTCACCGTTAACTGCACAAAATGCCTTTTATATGCAGGCTTCTCCCTCTAGCAACTTCCTAAGCACTTTATCAGGACTTCATTGGCCTATTTACAGCACAGAATGCTGTGTTATCAGGATTCCCAATAGGTCTCCCCCACTAAACTGAGTCTTCTGAGGGCCAAGTCTTTGTCTCAGACACCTTTGTTCCCCAAGCACCCTGTATTGTGCTTTGTGAACACTGGGCTCATTAATTCATTCCTTCTGCAGATACTTACAAAATGTTTGCTATAAACCAGGTGCTATGCAGGAAGATGAGAAAGGGAAAACAGAGGATGAGATGTTTGAATGGCATTATTGACTCAACGGACATGAGTTTAAGCAAACTCGGGAGATGTTGAAGGGCAGGGAAGCCTAGCATGCTGCAGTCCACAGAGTCACAAAGAGTCAGACACAACTGAGTGACTGGACAACAACAAAGGTGCTGTGCCAGTGTTAGGTAAATAAAACAGCGATACCAACAAAGACCCCTTTGGTACTGTCAACTTAAAAATATTCACAATCTAAAACTTGAGTTATGTTATGTTTGGTGGGAATTTTTAGGACTTCAAGCCCAAAAGGCAGCATCTCAAGTAACCCTGAGAGAACTGCTCTGTGGAAGTGAGGGGTAGGGGAGTCAAGGTTATACAGAAGTTTTGCAACAAAGGGCAGTCACTCCACAGGTCAAAAGATTATTGTTAATGAAGGAAACCCAGGTATCTCAAGTTCATAAATTCAGTGCTTTTCTATGTATGAGACTATGCAAGAGTCTGAGCTCACTGAAATCATTCCTTTGATAAGCACTTCAGCTATCTGGGGCCAATATGCTATAGTTAAGCTATAGTTTCACATCCTGCATTCGGTCAGCGCTCACCAGTAGGTAGTGGCTACAGTCTGATGGTTACTAGATGGCAGGTATTCTTTCCTTCCAGCGTTCCCTCAGGGCTTACCAGCTCACTTTGGAGGGCTATAATCTCTAATGATGTGACACACTTTGTTTACTGATTTGGCGGGCAATAGCCCATTTCTCAGTACCAATATAGGGAGAAGATAATTGGAACACAGGGTAAGCACTATCAGTTACATACATGTAAGGTCAAATGAAAATGTCTATAAAGTTTGGACAGAACTTCACACATGTTTATAGAGAAAAGTAAGAGAACAATTACAACTTCTATCTCAAGAACAAGAGGATGTGTCTTGTGAGCAACCCAGATTTCCAGAGGTAAAGTTTACAGTTCCAAGAGTCTGAAGGCCCAGAAAATTGCAGTTCGGTAGAGATCAAGTCTTGTATCAAGCTTTTAAAGTTCCTCAGAGAGACCAGGAGATAAAGAGGGAGAGTGGGTAGACAGTCCTGTCCTTATTAAAAAAAAAAAAAAAAAACACAACACTGCATCGCTGTGACCTTCCGCTAGTCTCTGGGATTGCAGGTTTACAGATCAGGGCACGCTCCCTGGAGCTTACATGCTAATATAACTTCAGATCGCGGACAAGTGGTCTAGAGAAGAGGATCACTTCCAGTAGGTAGTCGTGAAAACCCCAATGAAGAGGTGATTTCCGAGCTGAAATCTTTGAGGTTTATAAAGTGTTTAAAGAGCGACTGACTGATGAATGAAGAGCAATCTAGCAGTTGTCAAGGCGCTAAAGAAAAGTTTCTCTTTGGAGTCAAATCATAATGAAAAGGAAAGAGGGGGAAGAAACACTTAGGAGTGTCCGAGAACAGTGCTTTTCACAGCCCTCAGGCTGAAAAAAATGCACCTCTGCCTCAGATCCCAACGCCAGGGATACGCGAGAGGAAGGGCAAAGCAGCGACTCCCCCGCTAGGCTGGGGGCGGGGCTACGGAAGCCGAGCGGGCGCCGGGGCGCAGCCGGAGCAGTGCGCGCAGGCCCGGGGCCCTCGGCGGGCTGGGGTGCCTCCCGCGCCGGCCCGCCCCCACCGCGCTCCCCGCCCACACCCGTGCTTCCTTCCGCGGCCGCCGGCTTCCCGGAGCCCAGACGCAGCCTCTGAGTCAGTCGGCACCTTCTGTTGGGTCAGCGGGCGTGAGGCTGTCGCGGCGGCGCGTAGCCGCCCCGCTCGGCCGTTGTGCGCCCGTCCGCTCGCCCGCCCGGCGGGCAGGCCGAGCTCCCTCACGTGTCCCCCGGCTGGTCCGGGGAGTCCGGGCACCGCCTCCACGGCGGCCCCGCCGGACTCGCGGTCGCGGCCGCAGCCGGAACCTGAAGCGGACGGCGTCATGAGGCACCTGCCATATTTCTGCCTCGGCCAAGTGGTGCGGGGCTTCGGCCGCGGCTCGAAGCAGTTGGGCATCCCTACAGGTGAGCGCGGGGGAGCGCGGAGTCCCCCCACTCCCCTTGGCTGGGTCGCCTGGGAGCGGAGCTGGGACGTCAGCCGGGGGAGCTCCAAGCTGGGTCGTGGGACTACGGGCAGAGATGACACTTTCCTCCACCCAGGTCCCGCTTTGTTGAGGCAGAAGACCTTTGGTCGGGCTGATGGAGCGCGTCCTTGCTCGTGGCTCAGAGCTCACCCGGCTTGTGGAGTGGTGACCTCAGAAAGCTGAAGCTGAGTTTCAGGATTCCCCCTTTTCCACCTCCCAGTTCAGCTGTGATCAACCCGCCAGCGGTGGTGCCTGTTTTGCCCTTAAGAAAATGTGGGCCGGATAGGCTAAATTCTTAAGCCCGCAATATGGTTTTTTTTCTTTAAATACGTTAGTAAGTTGTGTCCAAGTGACGACACAGGCACTTGAATGAGAATCAGGTATCATTTTGATCTTTCTACCTTAGTTTTCGTAGTCAGGACCTGAAGGTATGCTTAATCATCCTTAAAAGTACATTCCTGGACTGCCCTTAAGCCTGTTAAAGTAGTCTTTGAGCTTGGGGCCTAGGCTTGTGTATTTCAAATGATAGGAATCTTTTCAAGAGATTCTGAGCCTCTTTAAGAAAGACCAGGGCTAAAAATCCAGCTGTCCATGTATTTATTTTCTTCTCCTACTCTGAGACTTTACATTTTTTGATACACTTATATAACTAACCTGGTACCTTACACACTTATAATCTGGTACTTTTTTCCTAATCAGTTGGTATGAAGAAGAGAAAGAAATTATAGCCAGAGTATGAAATGATGGTATTAATAGCCTTAGTCAGAGTCCTAGGAATCTTGTTTGATGATTTAGATTAGGCTTGCATATGACTTTTATAAATATTGAATATGAAACGCTAAACAGCATATTTTCTTCTATTGTTTAGCTAACTTTCCTGAACAAGTAGTAGATAATCTTCCAGCTGATATATCTACTGGCATTTATTATGGTTGGGCCAGTGTTGGAAATGGAGATGTCCATAAGATGGTGGTGAGCATAGGATGGAACCCATACTACAAGAACACTAAAAAATCCATGGTAAGAATTGTGTTTCACTCCATAAATGAGAATGAGATGATGATTTAGAGTAATATGCAAGTAGAACTCATCAGTGGTGATCACAAAAGTAATCCAGATTCTAGAATTTTGGCGGTGTATCTGAAGGGTTTAAAAGTGAAGTGTTTAGTTACTATTTGAATGGAATAACTTTTCCATCCTTTCACTTTCAAGCTGTTTGTGTCTTTGGAGCTAAAGTGAGTCTCTTATAAAGAGGGTATAGTTGAATTTTGTATTTGTAACTATTCTGCTAATCTCTGACTTTTGGTTGGAGAGTTTAATCCATTTACATTTAAAGTAATTACTAGTAAGGAGGGACTTCTGCTATTTTACTTGTTTTTTTTAATATGCCTTCTAGCTTTTTTGTCCATTGGTTCTTGGATTACTGACTTGTTTTAGCTGATTTTTTTTGTAACACATGTTGATCCCTTCTTATTTCCTTCTGNTTAGTTCTTCTTCTCTTTTGGCCATAAGGGTGGTGTTATCTGCAAATCTGAGGTTATGATATTTCTCCCTGCAATCTTGATTCCAACTTGTGCATCATCCAATTTGGCAATTCGCACAATGTACTCTGCATATAAATTAAATAATCTGGGTGATGATATAAAGCCTTGACGTACTCCTTTTCCTATTTGGAACCAGTCTGTTGTTGCATGTCTTTATAATTGTAATCAAAAACAGCAATTTGACATGTAAGAATATATTTCTAAATCTTAGCCTGCTGAGACAATGTGATATATTGGAAAGAGACTGTTAGAGAAGAGAGAAGACTTGGATTTCAGTGTTGGTTCCACCATCTACTAGATTTCCTGGTTTTGTGACTTCCATAAAATTCTTTTGTATTTGAAAATGAGATTAATTTACCTAATTTATGAATATATACATATGTCACAAACACTATATACATATATCACAAAGATTATAATTTTTATAAATACTGAATTCTGTGTATTACTTCTAGGATGAGAGAGAAAAAACCAAATCAGTTATAATTCACTAGCCTCTCTCTATTTCCTGCCTTAGAGATGGTATACTCCTATCAGCCTGAGTCCTTNCTATATACATATATCACAAAGATTATAATTTTTATAAATACTGAATTCTGTGTATTACTTCTAGGATGAGAGAGAAAAAACCAAATCAGTTATAATTCACTAGCCTCTCTCTATTTCCTGCCTTAGAGATGGTATACTCCTATCAGCCTGAGTCCTTGAGTGACCATGTGAATCATGCCATCACTGGACATATAGGGTGAGAACTTGTCAAACCATCACCAGGCAAATAGAGTGAGTACAGAGCAAATCTTTGTTACATTAAACTGCTAAAATTTTAGATTAAATTTGTTATTTTTTTAGTTTATCCTTAGTTCCTGGACTCAAGGAAACAAGGTGGACTTGACTGGAGAAACTGGCAAAGCAAAGTAGGTTGTAAAGGATTAAAAGGAAATCCAGAATGTCCTGTCTGAGAGTTCTGCATGCCAGTTCTAGAGGACTGAGAGTTCTTCATGCCAAATCTAGAAGGGAAGGAGGAGAGAAACAGGAAATGGGTGCAAAACGTCACCTGTCTAGCAGACTCTGTATGTAACATAGGAAGCAGGAGCAGTGTTCCACGTAATTTTCGGAGAATCAGTCTCTAAAACTTATGGCTCAGTATCTATAGCTTGGCCTTCAGGGCGAGTGCCTCTGGAAACAGTGAAGCGTATGTGGGAAGAGTGAAATGTAGACAGAATTACAGAATTTTTAAATCGTGGATTATAGAAGCAGACAATCCTGTTTAAATAAAGGAAGTGATGACCAGATACATGATTTGGGGCAAGTTATTTAATCTCTCCTAGACTTAGTTTCTTCATGTAAAAAAAATATTTAATCCTCATGTGATGTTTAAATTAGATAAAATACAACATGCTTGGCACTGTGTCTGGCATATGCCATCTGTTCAATAAATGTTAGTAGTAGTATTATAGAGAAAAGAGTAACATGAAATGGAACAATATATAAAATCAGTCATTTTCTTGTTTTCTTTCTGGTATGGAAAGACTGCCTTATCTGTAACTTGATAAGATCTCATCAAACTCATCTTTATGAGAGTTATAACTTTGAATTAGAAAATATTTGAAAGAGGAGGCATATTGGCTCTGGTGATTAATGGAATAAATTCAAACAGAATTCAGCAGTAATTGTATTTGGTATTTAAATGTAGATCATCTTTCAATTACTTTGACTTCTCACTAATTGCCCTCTGGTATGTGTAAAGTATTATAAATCTCAAGAGTTCCAATGACACATACGGAAAGAAACTTATTTAAATAGTTTCTAAACTATGTATCTGAGCAGAGACATAAATCAAACTCCTGACCAGTTGAACTAGACTAGTCAGGGAGTACAGTGATCTGATTGGTTAAATATTTAGGTTAATAGGTCATTTGAATACATGCATACCATGAGTTAATTTCATATTTCAACACTTCATACTAAAACTAAAGAAAAATAAATACTTTTTTGAATGTTTACAGGTCATTTGAAGTTCTTGCTTTGTCTTAGACTCTCGATATGAATGTCACACATTCCTTACCTTATTTAGACCTTTTCTAAATTGAGCTAACATAGCCTCAATTGATTTGCTACCTGTAACTTCAGTCTCTACTTGTTCAGAAATTTACCACCACTGTATCAGTATGACAAAACAGTATCCTCTGTGTTAAACTTGGGTTGCTCAGCACTCTTGCAGGAACACTAAGATATCAAAAAGAATAGTTCACAGTATGCATTTGTGGTACTTGATCTTGGATATGCCCTCAATTATACTGATTATTTTAAGTATAATAATAATTCATAATATTACTTATTATTTGTATTATTATTTTACAAGGGACGGTTTCTTCTCCATTTTTCTCAAGTTATTTCAAATATTCCGTTTCCCTCAATCCCCTGTGGTTTCCTTCTACCATCTCTTCCAAAATCTCAAGACATTGCTTCATTTTTTGTGTGAATTAATTCATTTATTTTAATTAGAGACTAATTACTTTATAATACTGTAGTAGCTTTTGCCATAAATTGGCATGAATCAGCAATGGGTGTACATGTGTCCCCATCTTGAACCCCCTTCCACCTCCTTCCTCATCTCATCCCTCAGGGTCATCCCAGTGCACCAGCCCTGAGCGCCCTGTCTCATGCATCGAACCTGGACTGGCGATCTATTTCACGTATAGTAATATATATAATGATGACCCTATATGCAAGACAGCAAAAGAGGCACAGATGTAAAGCATTGCCTCATTTTTCACAGAAGAGGTACAAATTGTGTGATAGACACATATATCATCTGCTAAATGCATCTACATTTTTACCTGCAGTTGTGCAGTTCTTAAACCCTTTACAGCTGTTTTAGATGGAGAACTGACTCTCCTATTTACTCACATAATTCATTTTCAGGCAGAGCAATACTCCATGTTTGTGTGTAGCCTCAATCAGGCAAGTTAGTAACTTACAGGTTCAGCACCAAAATACCTTAAGCATTGTTTACTAAATTTTGTTCTAATAGACTCACATCTCATTTCCTTTTATTGTTCTAGGTTTCCAACTTTATTACCCTGTCCCTACATCATATTTGGAAAAAGGTTAAAAATCACACTTTTTTTTTGTTTTTCTGGTGAATCCAAAATTGTATAATGACCTAATCCAATAAAGTAATGTTTATTGTCAGTGTATATGAAATATATACTTTTTAATTTTTTGAAAAATGTATATGTATACATATACAAATATATTGTATTATACATGTAATTGTAAAAATATATTAACATATACATGTGTTTAGAAAAGGAGTTATTCTTTGTTCTTGAAAGTGGATTGAGCATGTGAAGTTAATTTGAGAAAGAAAGATGAAGGAAGGAAAAGTGAAAAGAGGCTAGAAGGAAGGAGGAAGGGATGGAGGAAGAGAGAGATGGAAGGAAGGAAAGAAAGAAAAAACATTTTCTTAGTCACATTATTTGCAGTTATATGCTTGTGTCTCATGTCCATTTTTGTTGGCAAATTAGGAGCTGTCTCTAATCTACAGATTTGTTAAACTTCTGTTAAAAGTGAATTTTATTAAAAGACACACCTTTCTACATGTTAATAATTTCATAATATTTTGGTTATGTAGAACATACTTATATAACACTAAACAATATCTTCACTATAAATATTTCTTCCTCACATAAAACTTACATAATAAAAAAATACATGAATTATATTTTTGCTACTCACAAATCAAATAATAGTGCTTACTTTTTTTGATTAAATACTCATTTAATCCTAAGCATAAGTGAATGGCAAAATAGAAAATGGTACTGGATTTGGGGAGAGAGTGCTTACAATTTATAAAGAAGTATTCATCTCAATAAAATTACTAAATCTGAATTTGATATTTTGAAGATCAAAAAATTGGTAAGTTTCTTTTTAACGGAGTCTGACTCATTTGTGAAAATGTTATGAGAAATTAATGATGTTTCAGAGATACATGAATGTCAAAATTAGAGCAAAAAACTATGTTAGTTCCTTGAAAGGTTTAGTCAGAGCTCTTATTTCCATGGCTAATCTGACCTATTTATGTAGGGGAAATATATTGGCCATTATGAGCTAAGAATTCCATTTCTTCTTATAGTTAATGCATACCAAACTTCATTTTACAGTATGTGATTCCATTTGGATTTATATTAAACATCTTATGGCATTTTCACTTTACTAAAAAATCAGACATTTTATAAGATCCCTGTTACTTATGTTCTGGGGTATCATCAAGACAGACAGATTTCTACAATTTCCATTTTGTTTATTGTCTTAAATTAAAGAAGGAATATTCTTTGAATTCTAAAAGGGAAATGTTTTTAAAACCTTATCACTTTGCAAACAGTGAGAGTTTCATTTTTTATTTTCCAATTTGAATTCCTTTTATTGCTTGTTCTGCTCTGATTGCTGTGGCCAAAACTTCCAAAACTATGTTGAATAGTAGTGGTGAAAGTGGGCACCCTTGTCTTGTTCCTGACTAGAGGAAATGCTTTCAATTTTTCACCATTGAAGATAATGTTTGCTGTGGGTTTGTCATATATAGCTTTTATTATGTTNGTTTTTCTTTTCTGAAGAAGTTCTTCTTAGGAGACAGATAAGTCCTTGAAACTAGGCGGGGCCGCTTGAGTGTTGGGTGCTGTCATAGGCTCTATAGTTGAAAAAGTCATCAGATTTGGTTCGAGAGTAGCTTGACGTGTGGGAAGGACGGGTAGGGTGAAGAGTTTGGAAGGGTTAGTAATCACGCTGAAACTTTCCACATACCTCTACCAAAAATATGAGCCATCAGGGAATTCCTTGCCTAATCCCTAAAACAAATCCCACTGAGGAGCTGTGGCTGTAGATTAGTTTATCTAGGTTGAGAGCTGATACCCTATAAAATGCCTTGTTGATCAGACTTGAGGTGGTAATCACAGGGCAACAAGTGCTGGGCTGGAATGGCCTTGGACCAGCCAGCCTTGGGGTTGAGAAGAATTTTCGTTGAAAATTAAGTGGGCATAGTAGAATGATCGTCTCAGATGTTTTACTGAGTTCGTTTCTTCATCCTAAATCCAAGGGTCAGGGTCAGAAACATAGACTCAAGGGTCAGATTCAACATCTTTTTGTGTGAGTTAAAAACTTGTTTTACATGGCCCTTTTTAAAATATATATATATGTATTTTTATTTTTTGGCTGCACTGGATCTTCATTGCTGAGCATGGGCTTTCTCTAGTTGTGAATGGGGGCGATGCTCTCACTGTGGTGCAGGCGTTTTTCATTGTGGTGGCTTCTCTTACTGAGAAGCACCGGCTGTCGGTGCACAGGCTTCAGTAGTTGCAGCACGTGGGCTCAGTAGTTGGGGCTCGTAGGTTTAGTTACTCCACAGCATGTGGGATCTTCCCGGACCAGGGATCTAACCCCTGTCCCCTGTAATGACAGGTGGATTCTTAACCACTGGACCACTAGGGAAGTCCTATACGGACTTTTTTTAAGGTTCAGAAAGAAATGTTCCCTAAAGCAATTTAGAACCTACTTTATCCCCACAGGAACTTTTATGATTACCCTTATGAGTAGAAGCTCCTTTAGCTAGCAAATTTATGAGGGTCTGAGTTGGTATCTCCATTAAAAATTTTGCAAAAGTCATATAACAGCAATGTCTTTTAAGAGTAGATATTCTTCAACATTTTTCTTTAACCTTTGTTTCCTGTAACCAATGGTCAACGTCAGTTTTTCCATTTACAAATGTTAGAGTTTCATCTGCCTCTGTATCTGCCATTCCACCCCTTCACTATATGAACAGTGGTGAAGTTGCATATCTCTTGCATTTAGGAAAAAACGCCCCAAAACTTCATCTCTAGATTTTCTCAAAGTTTAAATGAACACACAGCCTTTCGTTTATATATACCAGTTTCCTAACGTAAGATACTTATTTCCCCGCCGCCAGAAAAAATAAACTTATTTAAGAGCCAACTGAACTATGAAGTAGAAAGTTACTTATTTTTAATGTGATTATATGTTCCTGAGCAAATATAAACTGTTGTGGTTGTGTGCACACAATGTAATTTAAGGCTAAAGAGTGCTTGTGGTTGGGGGGAAGGCATAAGTAATAAAGTTTCAGTTAAATAATGTTCATGCTATGGATTTCTTGCTCCTGCTGACTACTAGGAAATGATTTTTAGCCACTCAAGACTTCTGTTTATATTGGCAGAACAAAAACAGATATTTGGGATATTTAGGAAGTTGAGACTACAGATTGTTTTGGTTTTTATAGGACATTGTAATATTGTCCACTTTAACACAAGAATTTGGGGAGGGGATTGGGGGCATAAGTATCTAACTGGTAATTTTAAAGATAACTCATTATAAAATCATTTTCTCCTAATCTACATAAATGAGAGAACTAATTAGGACAAAGCTGTTTATATAATATTTAGAGTAACATCTAAAGCTAATGTTGGAGAAGAGGGAAGCATGAGTAAAAGCAGTTGGATTGTTTTTCATTTTGATGTATGAATTTATGGCAAACAACGTAGTCTGTGTCTTTTCCATTTCTTTATAGAAATACTTAGGAGATGTAATTTAATGTTAGAAATCCTATACTTGAGAGAAGCCTCAATTATCAGTGACTCTTTGAAACACAGTTAAAAACAACATGGAAAGTGTAAAAACATTTGTATTTGAATAGCTTGCTGCTGGTTATGTCTTCATTAAGTGTGAAAATTGTTTTATATTATCACCTTATGTCTTGTTAAATAACTTGCTTTTGAAAATCATATAGTGTGTGGTTTAGAAGTTAGTTAATAGTGTCTACATTTTTTTCAAGTTTTATATTAAGTATTTATACATTATACGAAATTGCAGTAGGGCCTTTTTCGATTAGTCAGTGTTTTCAGGCCTTGAAATAAATCTTGACCAAGTGATGTTTCTTCTTTTTCTCTGTGTCAGTTTGAATCTTTTGCTTTGTCCGTGTGAATTCCTGAGTTGTTGCTTGATGCTTATTGGTTACTGTAAGGTTGTTAGAGGCCCTGAATAGTGAGTTACAGGCAACAGTTACAGGGAGAACCTGGCTAGCGGCAATGGTTCTACAATCAGAGGTCCTGCCTTTAAGGGGCCCTGTAAGTAGGTCTGGCTGCTTCCCTGATGGCTCAGCGGTAAAGAATCTCCCTGCAGTGCGGGAGACATGAGTTCAATCCTGGGTTGGAAAGATCCCCTGGAAGAGGAAATGGCAACCCACTCCAGTATTCTTGCCTAGAATATCCCATGGACAGAGGAGCCTGGTGGGCTACAGTCTGTGGGGTTGGAAAGTCTGACACGACTGAGCACGCAGGCACTCA
This sequence comes from Neotragus pygmaeus, assembly GCA_006410875.1. Classification (NCBI taxonomy): domain Eukaryota; kingdom Metazoa; phylum Chordata; class Mammalia; order Artiodactyla; family Bovidae; genus Neotragus; species Neotragus pygmaeus. Next base: position 114,434 of record SJYV01016461.1, on the reverse strand, counting down.
AGTAGGTCTGAGTATCTTTCCATATCTCCTGCTTCAGAACAGTTCTGTACCTCTCATGACTTGCCGCCAACCCCACAGCAGTGAATTGGGACTCTTGTCTATCTCTATGCAGAAATTCACAGATGCTCTTTCAACACTTGATCACCAGTGCTGTCAATTATGGAGGCTTAAAGGCTTGCAGTTAGGGCTGTTAACATGGTTCTGATCAGGGAGATGTAAGCAGTAGTCTACTTGGAATTTATGAGGACAGCTCCGCTCTCCCTGGTGAAAGTGCTAGCCTTTTTGTTCTCTTCCTTGGAAAACGGACAGGGGCTGATAGAGGAGAACCAATCTGACCTTCAGGGACTGAACTAGAAAATAAATCTACCTTGTAGAAAGCGATGCCATCATAAGCATGTTTTCAAAAACAAAGTTACAAAATAAGCTCTACAAAGATGATGGATATAGGGATTATCAGATACTAGAAATTGTTACAGAAGAGTGTCAAAAATGGGGAAATAACAAAGTTCTATAAAAGCCAGGCAGATTTAAGAATTGTCAGAATTTATATTGATGAAAAAATAATTGAAATTTAAAGCTCAGCAGACAGATTAAGTACAGCATAGACACTGAGCTATGAGATCTGAGTCTGATATATTGTAGGTACACTCCAAATTCACCTCTCATGCTCTTTGTGATGTGGCTGGGACTTAACACTTCTTTGAAGTTGGCTTCCTTTTGGATCAAGTCATACATGGAGGTTGAGCCCAAGCTTGTGTCACAGGTAACTCAGCCCTTGGACCTACAGTCTGCTTACCTCCCCTGTTCCTGAGTATGTATTTGGGATAGACATACATACCTGACAACTGAAAGAATCCCCATTTTGGTTCCCTGACCATGCCAAGTAGAAGTTGGAATAGTAAACCAAATCTGCTATATCTTGGGAAATTTCCAAGTGCCATCATTAAAAATACAGAAGGATTCAATGTAAAGTCTCCAATCTTCCAGGGACTTCCTTGGTGGTCCAGTGAATAAGGCCCTGCGATGCCAATGCAGGGGGCCCAGGTTCGATCCTTGGTCAGTGAACCAAAATCCCACATACTGCAACTCAGCCCAAGTGCCACAACTACTGAGGGTGCACACTGCAGCTAGAGAAGCCTGCATGCCACAATGAAAAGCCCAGCACAGGCAAGAGGTTCAAGTCTGTTCAGGCTGTGCAGAAACTTGGTGGGTCTTGTATTATCAAAACTGTCAGGTGATGACCTCAGCTGCAGCTGTTGTGCAAGATACATAAAACATCTCAACATTTCTAAGGATTGGTGAATGAACACATCACAACATAATGGAGAAAAATCAGTATTTTAAAAATAACACAATGGAGAGCTATGTTGAATGATGGTATGCAATGTACAAAAGTTTATAGGATGTAACTAATGCTATCAAAATATTACAGCTTTAAATACAAAGAAACATCAATGACCTAAGCTTTGATGTGTTAATACAGTTCATCTTTGGTTTAAAAAAAAAGTACCACTCTGTTGATGATGGCTATGCATGTGAGGGGAGGGAGTATAACGGGAATTTCTGTTCCTTCCTGTCAATTTTGTTGTAAACCTAAAACTGCTTAAAAAACAGGGAAGGGCCTCAAAAAATTAATATGCAGGGTAGATGTTTTTGGCAAAACTTTTGTTTCACTTTTATATATGTATATATATATATTATATATGTGTGTGTGTGTGTATGTTGGATTGTGATGCAAAATGTTATTTTTTTAGATCAAAAATTTTGCAGATCACTGTAGTTAAATTATACTGGGAAATAAAAACACAGATTAACGTAAATCCCTGGTCTGGGAAGATTTCACATTGCCTCAGGGCAACTAAGCCCATGCATGCACCACAGCTATTGAACTTGTGCTCTTAAGCTGATCCATGCTTTGCAAAAAGAGAAGCCCCTGCAAAGAGAAGCCTCCACACTGCAACTGCAGAGTATCCCCTATTCGTCAAAACTAGAGAAAGTGAAGTGAAGTGAAATGAAGTCGTTCAGTCGTGTCTGACCCTTTGCGACCCCATGGACTGTAGCCTACCAGGCTCCTCTGTCCATGGATTTTCCAGGCAATACTCCTGGAGTGGATTGCCATTTCCTTCTCCAGGGGATCTTCCCAACCCAGGGATCCAACCCCCGTCTCCCACATTGTAGACAGACGCTTTACCGTCTAAGCCACCAAGGAAGTCAACTAGAGAAAGCCCACATACAATAAGGAAGACCCAATGCAGCACCCTCCCCCCAAAAAAGGGGAAAAAAAAGAACCCAGTGAGCTCTCTCACTGTCTTTCCACTATGTGAGGATATGAGAAGTGGACAGTCGGCAAACTGGAAGAGGGTCTATGATCTCAGACTTCCAGACCCAGAACTGTGAGAAATAAATTTCTGTTGTCCCTGAGTCATCCAGTCTATGATATTTTGAATAGTAGCCTGAACAAACTAAGCCAGAAACCCTGATGTGAAACAAAGTAGATGACCTCTTTCCTCCCCTCTCCCCTTCTTCCTTTACCTCTTGTTCAGGCTCTCCTCCTCTCCCCGCCTCTGTCTTCCCCCTTCTCTTCTCTTTTCTCTATCTCTAATGGAAACAGGTGTGAGCAGTTGAATTGAGAGCAAAGAAGATACAAAGGCATCATCTGTAAAGTATTTGTAACTTTTCTCTTTGGAACTAGATATGAAATGCCCCCAGGGCTTCCCTGATGGCTCAGACTGTAAAGTGCTGGGAGCCAGCACTGGAGATCCCACCCATGACAAGGTCATGCGGAGAGGCCTGATGGGCAAGGCGAGTCAGGCCTCAGGGGTTCCCCCTGGAATTTCCAGAGCATGTACCCCAAAAACAAGAGTCAGCCTGATTTTATTGTACTGTGCTTTTCCACTCTTCTGACATTCTCTGGAAAAAGTTAATTCAGGGCTTCAGTCTCCTGCATCAGCTCAAATCCCTTCTGATGGCTCTCTAATTTGCCTAACAGGTTCCCCCGGACTTTTTACAATCTGTGAATTGCTTACAGCGCCCCCCGCCCCAACAGCAAGAGGCACAAAGCTTAAAACATCTTAAGATACAGAGCCTTTTCTAAGAGCTAAAAATCATACTGGTGACGGGTTTTCACTGTTGACTCAATGACTGCTGCCAGGCCTCCATATTCTTTATCTTTTAGGCACCTGAAGGATATTAATCAATGTAATTGGGATATAGAAGTAGGAATATAGTAGTTTTGATGTTAGCAACATTAGACTTTTGAGTTAATTACTTTTCTTTGTTATATATCACTGCACTCCTCTTGTGTCCTTGCTATGTAAGAATGTAACTTTATTTAGTCCTGAGAGTGGCACCAGACTTTGGGAAGATCAACACAAATAAGTCTTCTGGTTGACAAATCCTTATCAGAAAAAAAGGCTGTAAAATGTTAATTGGCCCTCTGGCCAGAAGATGATGTAAATCACCTAAGACTTGTGTATACAACTAGGTATGCAGAGAGGAAAGCCTGGTTTTGATAAGAGTCAGGGCTGCTGATGCTGCATAATTTTGTATTACCCATTGATCTCTATGTACAATCAAAAAGGTATAAAAGACATTTCTGGACAATAGAGGTTGGCCAGTCACTGGACTAGTTTTCCCCATGTCTCCTCTTTACTCTAATTTCAGGCTGAATTCCCATCTGGGGCGTGGAGGCTTGCCATGTCTACTTACTTGCCCCGGCTTTTAAGTTCTGTGAGAGAGAGAGCCCAAGGCGGGGCACTCTCCGATATTCAAACGGGTGCTGGTGGCCTAACATAGATGGTGCAAATCTTTTGTCCTGAGATTTTATTGGCTTTCCATGTAAACCAAGTTATTCAGCATCTTTTCTCCACCTAATTTTCCTACTATACTATTATTTCTTAATCTCTCTTTATATTTCTAAATAAATGTTTTCCTCGCCTACGCTGTTCACCCTTCGAATCACCCTGGATCCACCGGGGCTGGACCCCGGCAGTAAAGAAAGCACCTGCAAAGCAGGAGGCTAGTGTTCAATCCCAGGGTCAGGAAGATCCCCTGGAGAAGGGAATGACTACCTTCTCCAGTACTGATGCCTGGAGAATCCCAGGGACAGAGGAACCTGGTGGGCTTCAGTCTATGTGGTTGCAAGGAGTCAGGGATGACTGAACAACTAAGCAAGCACACATACACATACACATGAAATGACCCCTAGGATATTAGTCTTAATAGAAGTTATTAAGGTGTGGATCACAATAAACTGTGGAAAATTCTGAAAGAGATGGGAATACCAGACCACCTGACTTGCCGCTTGATAAATCTGTATGCAGGTCAGGAAGCAACAGTTAGAACTGGACATGGAACAACAGACTGGTTCCAAATAGGAAAAGGAGTACGTCAAGGCTGTATATTGTCACCCTGCTTATTTAGCTTGTATGCAGAGTACATCATGAGAAATGCTGGGCTGGAAGAAGCACAAGCTGGAATCAAGATTGCTGAGAGAAATATCAATAACCTCAGATATGCAGATGACACCACCCTTATGGCAGAAAGTGAAGAGGAACTAAAAAACTCTTGATGAAAGTGAAAGAGGAGAGTGACAAAGCTGGCTTAAAGCTCAACATTCAGAAAACTAAGATCATGGCATCTGGTCCCATCACTTCATGGGAAATAGATGGGGAAACAGTGCAAACAGTGTCAGACTTTATTTTGGGGGGCTCCAAAATCAGTGCAGATGGTGTTTGCAGTCATGAAATTAAAAGACACCTACTTCTTGGAAGAAAAGTTATGACCAACCTAAATAGCATATTCAAAAGCAGAGACATTACTTTGCCAACTAAGGTCCATCTAGTCAAGGCTATGGTTTATCCAGTAGTCATGTATGGATGTGAGAGTTGGACTGTGAAGAAGGCTGAGCGCCAAAGAATTGATGCTTTTGAACTGTGGTGTTGGAGAAGACTCTTGAGAGTCCCTTGGACTGCGAGGAGATCCAACCAGTCCATTCTGAAGGAGATCAGCCCTGGGATTTTTTTGGAAGGAATGATGCGAAAGCTGAAACTCCAGTACTTTGGCCACCTCATGCGAAGAGTTGACTCACTCACTGGAAAAGACTCTGATGCTGGGAGGATTGGGGGCAGGAGGAGAAGGGGACGACCGAGGATGAGATGGCTGGATGACATCACCTACTCGATGGACGTGAGTCTGAGTGAACTCCGGGTGTTTGTGATGGACAGGGAGGCCTGACGTGCTGCGATTCATGGGTTGCAAAGAGTCAGACACGACTGAGCGACTGAACTGAACTGAACTGAACTGAAGGTTAATGTTCTAAACCAGTACTAGTTACCTGGGTTACTCAGGACAATGGGGAGGGCAGAGCTGCCGAAGGGTGTGCAGGACAGGGGTTGTTGCTAGTCCCTGTACATTTAAGAGTCTTGTGTGCTTACCATTGCTGTGCAGAGTGTAGCTTCATCTTAGGAAGAGGTTAGGTTGTAAAGTCAGCAAGCATGGCCAAAAGGCAGATACAGAGGTCAAAAGGACCGCAGAAATTTTTTGGCCACATGGCTTGCAGGATCTTGGTTCCCCGATCAGCGAAACTTGCAGTGGAAGTGTGGGATCTTAACCACTGGGCCATCAGGGAAGTCCCAGAAAACAACTTACCCTTAAATTACCCTTAACTTACCTTTAAATGGACAGGTTGTTTGGTAATGCAAACCTAATTTAATTCTTTTGTGCCCCTTGCATTTTGGCCATAGACTCTTTACTCTGGGATAGCAGAGGTTGAGTGTTAACAGGCCCTGGTGGCCCAGAGGGTAATGAATCCTCCTGTAATTGGGTTGGGAAGATCCCTTGCATGGCAATCCCCTGCAGGCAAGATTACTCCAGCATTCCTTCCTGGAGAATCCCCAAGGACAGAGGAGCCTGGCCGGCCACAGTCCATGGGGTCACAAAGAGTTGGACACCACCGAGCAACTAAGCACAGCATTCTTTCATCTTTTATATTTCCCACAGCAGACAGCCTCATAGTTACCATTTCAGCTGAGAATCTGTTTGTAAGTAGCAAATGGATTCTGGCTGATTTAGGCTAGAAAGGAATTTACTGGAAGGATGATGGGTAGCTCAAGAAATAGATGGGAAAGCTGGAAATGGTGGGAAAGGGGGACCTCTGAGTAAAGGGGACCTCAACGCAGGGCCAGAATGACCACAAAGAGCTGGTTCACTGAGGGCAGTGCCACTGCTGCTAAATAGGGAGGCCACAACTTCTCATCAAACGCCAGCAGACCCATGCCCTGCACACCGCTGCCTGGCTCTGTTGCCCTAGAAACCAATGTTTAATATGATTAGGATCAGATAGGCTGAGCTTCGGCCACGTGCCCATGTGTCAGCTGCAAAACGAGCTGGAAAACTGAGGACTGGCTATTTCAGCTTCTCTGAGAAGAACTTTTCTAGCAAGGCTCACCCAGTGGGAAATAAATTCCTTAATATATTTATCTTATATATATATTTATGTATTTATCAGAAGGGGTCTGATGCTGTGCATGTGTGTGGTCAGTCATGTCCAACTCTTTGCAACCCCATGGACTGTAGCCTGTCAGGGTCCTCTGTCCATGGAATTCTCCAGGGAAGAATACTGGAGTGGGTTGCCTTGCCCTCCTCCAGGAATCTTCCCAACCCAGGGATTGAACCTGCGTCTCCTGCTTTGGCAGGCAGGTTCTTTACCAGCAGCGCCACCTGGGAAGCTTCTAATACTAGGCATTATTAAAAAAAAAAAAAAAAAAAGACATATATCCACTGCTATTATCTAACTCTGAAGGAAATGATCTTAGTATATACCATCCATCCTCTCCTTCAGCCACTCTGAACAGCATTCTTTATATTAAATTAGAATGTTTCAGAGAGATGGATGAAAACTTTTGTTTTATTGAAAGAAGAAAAAGTGATCCACAGTATCTCCCTTTTTATCTTGAATTGCAGGCAACTAGCCCAGGGCTAGTGTTCAATCACAGTACCTATAATTGTCTAGAACCCTAATTTTCAAAATGTTCTCCAGAGAGCTGCAGAGCCTAGTGGAAGTGCCCTGGGCAATGGCAAGCCAGGGGACCTCTGCCCCTTTCCGCTCTCCTTATTTTAAGGCAGCACTCTCAACTGTCTAGTGGAAACTGTGGTTGATTAAAGGCCTCCATTGCTAAGAAATATTTAACTTCTGCTTGGATGGATTAACCTACTCACACCCTCCTCTCTCAGGGTTCACGTTCTCGATTTCCATGTCAACAATTTCATTTGCATAAAAGACAGCACTGGAAGCACTTTTCTGGAAGCAGATGGATATAAATCCTAGAAGAGTCGCTCCTTCTGGAGCTTCGAGAGGATTCCCTGGTGTAGGTTCTGCCTTGGCTCCATGTAAACAAAATACCTGCTTCTAACTAGGAGTCACACATGGGAATTCCAGGTTAATCTCAGGTCTCTTTTAGGCCTCTCTGAGCCTTCAAAATATTTTCTACCGTTGTCCAGGGAGTTGTTTTGCTTACAGATTTGCTTATATTTCAAAAGAATTAAAGGCTTCCCATCCATGACAGTATTTCTGTCGTATGAAGTGTTTGTTTTTTTCTTTTCCTCACATCTATCTCCTGAATCTGACAAAATGTAACACTAATATTCTGAGGTTTCCACCATATTTCAAAAACAGGATTTCCCCGTAGCTCTTGTCTAACCAGCTAGGTCTATTCTCTGTTGTTTACTATTGCTTTGGTTTGAATACTTTTTTGAAGGTTTAGAAGATAGAAGGAAGTGTTATCTTGGATTCTCTGCCCCTTTTGAAAGTTTACTTTCTTCATTTCTTTTGAAAAAGTCTTGCAAAGGTATGGCTAATGTGAAATATCACTGCAACAGTTTGACTACAGGAAGGAGATCATGTTCTTTGTAAGAATATACTTTCAAAAGTCAAGCATAGATAACTAAACACACACTGAACATTCAAAAGAAGAGTAAGGTCCCCATGTTCCACTATAGAGATTCAAGATGGGAGTGGTTATATTCTCTCCATCATATCTATTGCCCGGTGGTAAACTGCAGTGATTGTCCTATCAGGAGCTTCAATGATCACATCACTCATTGTTCCTCACAAGAAGTCTGAGGCATCCTGCTAGATGTTATTGTAACTACACTTCAGATGAAGAAACTGGAAGTCAAAAGTAAACTCAGACCCACTTGAACTGCGTTGGCAGAAAATTTCAGAGCTGAGTGTGGAAACCAGTCTTCACTCATTACAGGTGGGAATAAGTCATAGACTCAGGCTTAGCCTCCCAGTCCTGGAGGAGTTGAGTATATGGGAGTCTGGGAGCGAAGGATGGTAGAGTGGTAGGTGAGGACAATCTCCAGGCCCATCAGTTAGCAGCTTTATTTAAAATAAGTTATTGTTTAAATTGGAGTATAATTGCCTTACAATGTTATGTCAGTTTCTGCGGTACGACATCATGAATCAGCTGTCATGCTCATACTTAGTCATTCAGTTATATCTGACTCTTTGTGACTGTTTGGAGCCCACCAGGCTCCTTTGTCCATAGGATTTTTCAGGCAATAATCCTGGAGTGGGTTGCCATTTCCTCCTCCATGGTATCTTCCCAACCCAGACATCCAACCCGCATCTCCTGGGTTTACTGCATTGCTGGCAGATTCTTTACTGCTGAGCTATCGAGGAAGCCCCTGAATCAGCTATATGTATATATCTATCCTCTCCCTCTTGAGCCCCCCTCCCCCCTCCACTCCCATCCACTCCTGTAAGTCGTCACAAAGCACTGAGCTGAGCTCCCTGTGAGTCTGCAGTTTTTGCACGACATGGCAGCTTAGTCTTTGCTTGGCTCTTTCCTCTACTAACTGGAGAGTTTTAGACACAGGATAGAGCTAGCAATGCTGAGATCAACCTTTTAGTTCAGGTAGTAAAAAGGCAGCAAGTTCACAAACACATGTCTTCATTCCATCACATGTGGACCCTCCATGGCAAGCTCATGTTCCCTAGTAATCCCTAGACTCTGCTTATCCCAGATGTCAAGCCTCTGATCATTCCCTTCCTTTCCCTCTACTTACCCATATCTCATCCATCTGTAAAATGATGTGAATATGAAGCCTTTCTTTTCGTCCTGCTTTTGGAAGAGCTTGCCAAGGAGAAAATCTCTGTAATAGATGATGCTAAGTCCCCCATATTTCAATACTAAATCCTAGGAAATCTAGGCCATGCTAAAAGAATGTGAAACTGTTCTGCCCACCACCCATCTTCTACTTATGGGGGAGTGGAGTTGAAGAGGGGAAGAGGGAACGTTCCTTTGGAGATAAATAGCAGTGTACTCTATCTGTGGCCCAATCAAGTGTATCCAACGGAGAGGCTGTGGGCCCTCAGTTAGGAAGTGGGACATAAAAATTGTATGAGAAGCTGTAGCTGGATTGGCCTTAGCCAACAGGGAGGAGAGAAGGGGGCACTTTCATCCTCAATGGAGGGGAGAGGGTAAGGGGCAAAGGTGCCTGCTTCCCATGGACCAGAAATGCAGATATGGCTGGTTGTTGTGTTCAGCTGCTCAGTCATGTCCGACTCTGCAATCCCATGGACTACAGCATGCCAGGCTTCCCTGTCCTTCACTATCTCCTGGAGCTTGCTCAAGCTTATGTCCATTGAGTCGGTGGTGCCATCCAACCATCTCATCCTCTGTTGCCCCTTTCTCCTCCTGCCCTCAGTCTTTCCCAGTATTAGCGTTTTTTCCAATGAGTTGGCTCTTGACCTCAGGCAGCCAAAGTATTGGAGCTTCAGCTTCAGCATCAGTCCTTCCAGTGAATATTCAGGGTTGATTTCCTTTANTCTCCTCCTGCCCTCAGTCTTTCCCAGTATTAGCGTTTTTTCCAATGAGTTGGCTCTTGACCTCAGGCAGCCAAAGTATTGGAGCTTCAGCTTCAGCATCAGTCCTTCCAGTGAATATTCAGGGTTGATTTCCTTTAGGATGGACTGGTTTGATCTCCTTGCTGTCCAACAGACTCTCAAGAATCTTCTCCAGCACCACAATTCAAAAGCATCAGTTCTTCATAACTCAGCCTTGTTTATGGTCCAGCTCTCACATCTGTCCATGACTACCAGAAAAACCATAGCTCTGACTGTATGGACCTTTGTAGGCTGGAATCTCATCTAAATGAAACTCTACCCAAGATGCCAGCCTGGAGCAGTGATGTAACACAGAAGATGAGCTGAGGAAGGATTTCCTTCCTTCCTCAGGCTCGGGATCCGAGGGGCCTAAAAGGAGCTTGGGTGCATGACAAACATTGCAGTATATTTGGCCCAAGAGAGGAATTTCAGAGAATCCATTTTAAGTACAGCAAGCTCAGAGTCAGCCAGGTAATCTTGAATTCTTTTCCCTCACCCAGGGTTTTTTAAGCTATGCATTGTGAAATCAAATTAACTGATGGTAGTAAGCTTCAAAAAATAATTAGACTATGATGGAAAAAATGTATTTGGGTAAGTATCTTTTCTTGAAACTTTTGCTTCAGTTTTATACAAGTATTGATATAAAAAAAAATTTTTTTTAATTGTGGATCATAGTCAAAAGACGTTCCAAAGCCCCTGTTTTAATTTGCTCTTCTTGTGCTTGGCTCTGGAAAGATTAGGCAGCTGTAGTTTTGGAGATTAGAAACAAGGCCTGTGGAACCAGTTTCTATTCAAACTTGGGCAAGTTATTTTACCTTTCTGGGTTAGAGTCTTACCCACAAAACAAGGATAACAAAAGCGCTTACCTCATCGGGTTATTATGACAAAAGGATTAAACAAGTTGATCCATGAGTAGTGGTTCCCACAGTACCTGAAAAAATGTTTACTTGATAAATGCTAATTATTGTTGTAAAGTGGTTATTTTCTCCTCTGGCTAAAGATAACATTGTAACTTTAAGGACACTGCAAACTCTTTCCTAGATTATATACAGAGTGTCTAATATTGTTCAGCTAAAGACAAAGACTTCTGTGAGCACAGAGGCCCTTCACCAATATTTATGGAGCAATTACTGCATTTTAGAATTCTGTTGTGCGTTAAGGATACAAAGTAGAATAAGACAATTTTTGAGGAACATATAGTTTCCCAAAGAAATTGCAGTTTATTTGACTTGATCTCCATCAGCCCCATGTGATGCCTGGTATATTTTTGGTCCACAGTAGATAAATGGGTGTGTGTGTGCTAAGTTGCCTCAGTCATGTCCGACTATTTGTCACCTTATGGACCGCAGCCCCACCAGGCTCCTCTGACGATGGGATTCTCCAGAAAAGAATACTGGAGTGGGTTGCCATGCCCTCCTCCAGGGGATCTTCCCCACCCAGGGACTGAACCCCTGTCTTTTACGTTCCTGCATTGGCAGGTGGGTTCTTTACCACTAGTGCCTCCTGCAAAGCCCATATGTTGAACGTATTCTGTGACAGGAATCATGAACTTTCTACCTCACCCAGATGCAGTAAATAAGGGAGCATCACGTCCCTTTATTTTTTCCAGTACCTTCAAGATGCAGAGCAAAGAACAGCAGCACCAGAGACTTTTCTGCAGGTGCCAAAAATCTACCCTTGAGGAAACATGAGTTTGCTCTCCTAGACATCCTCTGTAGTCTACTTCACTGTGTTTATTGAAAAAGGTTTTCGGAAAAGAAATGAGAAAGGGAACAGATGAAGCCACATGACAGAGAAGAAGTTTACAAATTTCATCTCTCTTTGCCGCTCAGAACAGCTGACAAGCCAGCAGGAAAATAAGAGCTGGTGTAGCCTCCTGAATCATCCACGCAGTCTCCTCCCTTCATTCTAACATTCCCAGCCCTTCAACTAGGTAAACAGAGCTCTGATGTCACAACCCACGGAAGGTCAGGCTGGGTAACTATGTCCAGCCCGTCCTCCCGCCCTAACTGCCCTTTTGAGCAGGGCAAAGACGTCCACACAGGTTACACATAAAATTAACAAACTGATAGGGTGGTTTGCTTTTCTTTTTAGCCCAGAAGCAGTGGAAGCTAGAAAAAAAGAGGAAGAAAGACAGAGGGAGAGGCTCATTTGGGAGACTATAATGTCCTTCCTGGGGCTTCCTAGGTGACGCTAGTGGTAAAGAACCCACCTGCCAATGCAGGAGACATTAGAGACACAGGTTCAATCCCTGCGTTGGGAAGATGCCCTGGAGGAGGGCATGGCAGCCCACTCCAATATTCTTGCCTGAAGAATCCCCATGGACAGAGGAGCCTGGCAGCCTAGTTCATGGGGTCGGAAAGAGTCGGACACGACTGAAGCGACTTAGCACACGTGCAAAATCCTCTCTATCTGTGCCTTGGAAGGAGTATGCAGCTGCATCTGGGTGGCAACCAACTCAGAATGTGTGTCTGTCTTTTCTAAAAGGACCAAGAACTACCCTTAAAAATGGCAATGGTAAAAGTTTACACTTTCGCAGTTTACAAGCTTATAATACACAAAGCACAGGCTGTGACATCACCTCCAAAGACTCAGTCAGCCTCTCATAGAGCTATGGTGGAAATGAAGTTATCCTGACTGGAAGATCAGTTGTCTTTCGATTTAGCTTTTTATCCTGAAAAGAAATCCTTCCTCTTCCAATATCGTGAACTCTTCCTTAATGTTGTCTTTATGGCTACATGTTTTGTAGATGTTAGAGACCTTCTCATCCCCTTTCTCCAAAGTTACCACCTTTGGTATCTAAATGCTTGGACGCATTTGCATTAGTGGATGCATTTTGCAAACCTCACATTGCTTTGAATATACTGAAGTCATGTTTAGTTTCATGGCTGTGCAACCTGAGAAGATGAACGGGGCCTGATGCTTGCAAGGGCCTAGGGTTAGTTTCAGTACTCTACTCCCGCCATCTTGAAATTCTCAATTTTTATTCTGGGTCCCACGACTTACATAGCTGCCTTTGACTGACCCAGTTCGTTTTTCTGAGAAACCACACCCAAATAGTTGGCCAACTTGTTTTTTTTTTTTGGGGGGGGGGGTG
>SJYV01016461.1:0-101324 GCA_006410875.1 Neotragus pygmaeus | reverse complement strand
TTCTTTTTTTTTTTTTTTTGGGGGGGGGGGGTGTTTCTTTCTTTCTTTCTTAAGTGTACTTGTGGGATCTTAGTTCCCCAATCTAACCCATGGCACCCTGAAATGGAAACAGCAGTCCTAACCACTGGACCACCAGGGAATTCCCCAAGAATATTGTTTGATTTCTCCCAGTTTCACAGTGTAAGTGGCACGCCTGCCTAGAGTGGACTACAGGTGAACAAGGGAAATAACATTGGTATTGCACCTTAGGGTTTACCATAGATATTCACAAGTCTTATCTCCTTTAATGCTCATGTGCAAGTGTTAGCAGGCAGGTCTATTTAAGGCCATCAGAAATACACCTACAATGGATGAAATTGATTTGACAGGGAAACAGCAAACAGCTGTTTAAAATTGAAAATCAACAGAAAAACAGGACAGAGAAATTATCCACGTGTTATACAGCTGTGCTGCAAAGCATGTTGCAAAGGCAGTAAAGGACTCATGGAGTTTGGCCAAGAGGATCACGGGGATAAAAATTTCAATCCCAGGCCAAAAGAGAGGGAGGGGGGAGAGAGGGATATTGTTCTTAGATAATCCTGGAGCATCAGTCACAAAGATCCCTTCTGATCCCTTACAGCCTAGAGATAAGTATCACAAAGTCTGGCCTTTGTCAATTCTTTCCTTGCCCAGTCACTTCTTGATTTGCAATTTGATTAGGTTTCTGTGTTCTTTTGTTTCAGGAACAGATCGATACTAAAAATACTTGCTGCCAGCCTGAGACCGGGGACTCTGGAACCCAGGCCAAACACCACCTTTTGACAATCTTGCAGCACCCAGACGAGAGTTTTACTTCCACCAAGTTATCGGACTTGGTGATCTCCTGCCTGCCTGTCCTGTTTGCACAGCTCCCTCTCCAACCTGATGTCTGAAGTCCAGCCCACTGCTGACTGGCTGAGTGGAGCAGTGTGATGCCTACATGTTCATGCTCAGCTCAGCCCTTTGGGGCAAAGGAGGCTTTCCTGAGTTTTCACCTCCACAGTTCAGATGCGCCTGCTTTTCTGACTTTCTTCTCAGGCCATGTTCCAATCCTGTATCTAAGGGTTTTTCTACATGAATTCAAAGTGAAAGAAAGGGTCTAAATTCCTGTTGTCTTTCCTTTTCCAATATTCTCAGCACATGGGTAAGATCACCGGTGGCTTTGTAGCTAAAATCTTAACATTTGAGGTTTTTAAGACTTGGGGAGAAAGGAGGGTTTTATTGTAGAAACCTGGCTTCTCTTGGACAGTAACGGTATAAATAGGATTTCTATTAAGAAACTCTTCTGCTAGTTGCTTTGTAGACAGTGGTAAGTTGTATGAGGAGAGACAGGTTTCATTAAAGGTCAAGCATTTGGCCAGTTATAAAATATGTATATGGCCCTTTAACCAGAACGTATCACGTTAGTGAAAAATGAGTGTTTCCTCAGTATTTCTCCCCAGAAAGGTTTTAGGTGCATCAATTTGCTTTATCTAATGATCTCTGTGTTCCAATGGTTTTGTTATATGTTTTTTTCTCCCCTGGAATTGTTGTACTGTTCATTCTCCCTCATTTTGTGGTTATTTGTACATGTATTTGTTTTTTCATCTCAGTATTAAGCTCTTTGGGGACAGATAATGTTGTTTATCTTTGCTTTTTACAATTCAGCTTGCATAATCCACATAGCTTTTTAATTTCAGAAATACACATGAATGGTAGTATACATGCATTTCTATACCTTGCTTATTATATGTAACTATTTCAGGGTATTTTGTATAGTCTTTGTGTAAGGTTGCCACGAACAGAAAGATGTCTCTGCCAGCTGGTATTAAGAAGCCTTTATTGGGCGAGCGCTCCTGGGCAGAACTCCCTGGGAACCGCGGGTGGGAGTCTGCAAAGAAGGGCAGGCCGATCAAGGATTTTATAGCATGGGGCAGCTTGTTCCCGGGGTTTTTCCCTAAAAAGCCAATCGCCAGGGGTTGCTGCGGGGATTGGGCTGATTAAAGTTGTGTGTCCATGTCTGATTGGCTGCTTCAATTGATGCGACGGTTGATGCAGTTGTTTCAGGAACTGGCCCCTCCTTGTCAGCTCGCGGGGGCTTTCCGTTTGGGCATGCCTTGGAGTGCCGCGGTCTCACACTTTGTAAACTTCAGTTCAGTCACTCAGTTATGTCTGACTCTTTGCGACCCTATGCCAGGCCTCCTTGTCCATCACCAACTCCCGGAGTTACCCAAACTCATGTCCATTGAGTCGGTGATGCCATCTAACCATCTCATCCTCTGTTGTCCCCTTCTCCTCCTGCCCTCAATCTTTCCCACCATCAC
This sequence comes from Neotragus pygmaeus, assembly GCA_006410875.1. NCBI lineage: Eukaryota > Metazoa > Chordata > Mammalia > Artiodactyla > Bovidae > Neotragus > Neotragus pygmaeus. Next base: position 99,003 of record SJYV01016461.1, on the reverse strand, counting down.
AGTCTTTTCAAATGAGTCAGTTCTTTGCATCAGGTGGCCAAAATATTGGAGTTTCAGCTTTAACATCAGTCCTTCCAATGAACACCCAGGACCGATCTCCTTTAGGATGGACTGGTTGGATCTCCTTGCAGTCCAAGGGACTCTCAAAAGTCTTCTCCAACATCACAGTTCAAAAGCATCAGTTCTTCGGCACTCAGCTTTCTTCACAGTCCAACTCTCACATCCATACATGACTGCTGGAAAAACCATAGCCTTGACTAGACAGACCTTTGTTGGCAAANCTGGAAAAGACTCTGATGCTGGGAGGGATTGGGGACAGGAGGAAAAGGGGACAACAGAGGATGAGATTACTGGATGGCGTCACGGACTCGATGGACATGAGTTTGGGTGAACTCTGGGAGATGGTGATGGACAGGGAGGCCTGGTGTGCTGCGATTCAGGGGGTCGCAAAGAGTCGGACACAACTGAGCGACTGAACTGAACTGAATATTTCTCTTTACTCCTTTTGTTTCATCTCTATTTGATTTAATTTTAATTGATTCGTGTTCTGTATTTCAATGTTTTGTTGTTTTTAGTCGCTAGATCATGTCCAACTCTTTTGCAAATCCATGAACTGTAGCCTGCCTGGCTTCTCTGTCCGTTGCATTTCCCAGTCAAGAATACTCGAGTGGATTGCTATTTCCTTCTCCAGGGGATCTTCCCAACCCAGGGACAGAACCCATGTCTCCTGCTTTGGCAGGTGGATTCTTTACCACTGAGCCACCAGGGAAGTCCTTCAACATTTTAAATTTGTTTTTTATGGAGGTTAAAAGAAAAAAAAAAAAGACAGTGAAAGATCTGGAGGGAAGGAGAAAAGCAGGGATGAAAGAAAAATAGAGAGGGTCTTGGAGAGAGGAGTGAGTAGCTGAGATCTTAAATGAGAGGTAAGCAACAGTTTGCAAATGAGAGAGAATCAAACAAGAGACAGGTTGTTGCTTAGAAGGTACAGGTGCCAAAAAGAAGAAATGAGATCCTAACTGAAGGTCACGGCATTGAGAAAGTCAGGTGAAGAACAAAGAATTCGTGCCAACTTAGTGACTAGACTTTGGAAATCATGGTAGTGGAAAGTGGAATGGCAGTGATGCTGAAGGTTTAAACCTGGCTGATCTCAGAAATGGTGTGAAGATGGGGAGGGAGGAGGGAAAGGAGAGACCCGGGCTTGACACAGTGCTAGCCAGTTTACAGAAAGCCCTTCACAGCACATGCATGATCATATTTCATTCCCAAAATAACCGTGCCAGGTATTAGTATTCCCTCCTTACAGATGAATAAACTAAGAAAGAGCAAGTTCTTTTTCTTTGTTTTTAAACCAGTAATTCTGACTAATACATACACAGAAAAACCAAGCGGAAACCCAAATGGTTATTTGGTCAGTTTGATTAACATAGTCATTTGGTGGGGACAATTCAGGTCAAAAAAAGATCACCCCAGGCTTCTCACCAAAGACCGTGTTGAGATCTTGTATGTGTGTACAAGAATGTGTGTCTGGAGAGGGAATTATTTTTACTGCAGAAACTTGCTTCTTTGTGTTGGTTATGTAACATTGACTTCACTCACATAGCAACTTGGATGTGCTTAGGAAATGTTGCTCCATTATTTTGTCTATAACTACTCTGGCTCTCATAGAAATTTAAAGTCCTATGCAGTTTAAAATTCAGGCCAGTCCAATAAACCAGTCCAATAATTAAAACCATCCCCTAGGTAATGCTGTTCTTTTAGGGAAACATGCTCAGTCCCCCAGATTTCCCGACCTTCTGTCATTTAGTGGTGGAGTGGTAGGGGAGAGCATCTTGGTGGGTGGAGCCTCCTATTCCTCTGGATTTGGGGGTAATGTCCCTTGTCTGAGGGCTTTCAGGTGGCTCTAGTGGTAAAGAGCCTGCCTGCCAATGCAGGGGATGCTAGAGACGTGGGTTCGATTCCTGGGTCGGGAAGATCCCCTGGAGAAGGAAATGGCCAATAGATGAGCTCCTCGGAGTTTGATGTGGGGTGGGCCTGGGATGAGGAGGGCAGGTTCATTCTAGAGTCAGATATGGAATTTGAGATTGCCTTTCTCTTGGGCTTTCCACACTTTAGCACTCAGAAGAGTGAAGCCAGAATGCGCAATTGGGCAACACTCTCAGATTGCCTTCCACACTCCATCATTCTCAGAAACGTAGGAAGTGGGCTTTTGCCCCCTTTTCTCTTTGTCCTAAGCCCTTCTACCATAAAGTAGCCTGCCACATAGCCTGGAGAGTTCATAGGTGGAAGGTATATACTCTTTTTAAAACAAAAATTCTGTGATTGAAGCCTCCAGGCTTAGTCCTTGGAATGTTAAATAGGAACTAAAAGATTTTAGCACATCTATTTACTTTCCACAAAGCCTTGCTCTCAAATTAAATTCTTGTGCTCTCCCGATATAGGGCAGTAAGATTTCGCTCTGCCTAGGAGGTGAGAGACTGCAAAGAAACATGATTTAGGGGATGCCATGAAATATATTGATTTAATGTTTGCAAAATACTATCCATGGTACAGTTACATAGACACAGTCAAAAGTCGTAAAATCTGGGTAGCTGCACGTGCAGTTTGTACTGTCTGCATGTGTGCTAAGTCACCTCCATGCAACTCTGTNGGATGCCATGAAATATATTGATTTAATGTTTGCAAAATACTATCCGTGGTACAGTTACATAGACACAGTCAAAAGTCGTAAAATCTGGGTAGCTGCACGTGCAGTTTGTACTGTCTGCATGTGTGCTAAGTCACCTCCATGCAACTCTGTGCGACTGTATGGACGGTAGCCTGTCAGGCTCCTCTGTCCATGGAATTCTGCAGGCAAGAATCCTGGAGTGCATTGCCATTTCCTTCTCCATGTTGCACTGTGTAGTTTCTGATAAAATTAACATGAGAATCACTTTCTGATCCATTTTGTCTAGCAAGTAGGAAAAGTGGAGAGCCGGTTTCATTGTGAGATAAAAATGGATAAAACTGGTAGATTATATTTAGAAGACAGCCTATAAAAAATAGCTATTGTGACAAAAAACAGGCAAACACTTCTTTTATCAATAAATAAGGAATTAACAAAAAAGGTGACTTTTACAGTGTAACTTGCCTAAGCTGTTTTTAAACTGGCATTTTTAGGAATTGTTTTCTAAGTGTTTTGTCAGGAAAAAAAGTGTCAGTAAATTTTATTTTATGAATGCTGCAATTTAGAGTTCTGTTTTACATGATGGCAAAATAAACTCACTTCTATACTTATTTCCCATTAGATTTTAGTATTTGTAGCAGGCCTTGTCAAATAGAGGTGAAAATTAAATTATGATAACCTGAAAAGTGTACCTAGGAAATCGTGTGAATTCTTTAACAAAGGCTCTATGTTTGCTGTATTCAAAGGAATATTTCCTTCGTGGTGCAAAATGATAATTAGAAGTATTGAATTAGATATTTGTAAGAGAATAGTGGAAATTACCCACTGTTACACTGCATTGTATCTTTTAGTTTTGGTATTCTATTCTAATTATAAGCGAAAATTTCTCCCAAATTCATCATAAAAAGAAACACACATAATGACTACATTTCCTAAAATAATCTCTGAAATTGTGAATACATTTATTTGTGTTAATGTGACGTTTACAGTTTAATTTAGATGATAGTGCTGAGGATTGTTTTTCAGAATAATTTCATTTAAGGACAGTTTGTAAGAATAAATAAAACCAAAAGTAATTATAATGTGAACCCTTCTCTTCTCTCTTGTATCTGTGAAACGGCCTAAGTCCAGAATCTTTTTCTTTATTTGTGCTTGTCAAATTTCAATGTTTAAAATTTTTTCATTCAAATATACATATATAAAATTACACATAATGGATGAAGAATTATGGCAGTGCTCTTTATTTCCTCCTCTTCAAGAGTTAGATGTATATCTATCACTTACATGAAAGTGTAGAACTCTAATTGCTTTCGTCTTGTTTCCTGAGAAATGCCAGTTCCTCTTTTTGACTTACAAACTTAGAGACGTAATGTAATATTCTTACCCATGTCATATTCCTACAGGTTTTTTTTTCCCTGCCGTTTTTGGTGACTTAATCATAAAAATGAAAATTTAGAGGTGATTTCAAAAGTTGTCTTCCTCTGCACGGGGATCTTAGGCAGCATCCCTGGAATACAATTTGGCTTAAGGAAGTGATACATATTTTAATACAGGGCAGAGGAAGATGCATGATTATATATGATGCTTATAATCACTTTAATTTCAGGACTGTAATTTGTCATGATTTCCAGAAATATTTTTTATTTTTGGAAAAGGAGATTTGTTGACTGTGCACACTTTAGTAATTACTGCTTTTAATGGAATGTATGTCTTAAACCTGAACATTCTGACAACCAAGCTGGGGCACTGATGACATTCTTTAGCTCTCCTTGTCCTCCGTGAGTTAATATACAATTTAGTTTCAAGACTAGTTATGTATCATTGTCAAAAGCTTTTTCTTAAATATATGAAGAAAAATATATTTTCAAATATTTCTACCTTCACTGTGTAAAGTTTTATCTGAAAAGCAACACTAGCATGAAAATGTGAAAATGAAGATTTCTCTTTTAAAAAATGCATTATTCTTTTGGTGGCCTAAGATTTTTAACATGATTTTTAATTTGTCTCAAGGCCTGTGGAAAGAGATTGGCTTTCTAGACTGTACATGGTTGAGCATCGTACAGAAATAAATATCTCCCCCTTGGAATTTAAATTGTATCTAGTAGTACTATTTTTATACCTCTTACTAGGAAACGAAATACCTCTAAATTTAGTGCTTTGGAATTTTATTTCCACTAAAAATTTCTTCAGATATGTGAGCACCATAGTAACAGCTTTGCAAGCTGATTCTTCATTACAGTTCCCCGATAAGAGCTTCACTCAAGACAGTTCCTCTGGGATGACTGAGACTAAAAATCAATTCTGATAACATTAGAACAAATTTAAAGATGGAAAAAAAAAATCAAAGCAGCAAAAAACAAAACAAAACAAAACAATCAGAGCAGTATGCATGCTGTGAATAAACAGAGCTTCCTTTTCTTATATATTTTTTTCACTCAAAAGCTAAAATGTATTTTTTCCAAAAGTTTTTATTTCTTGTATTATTTGATATCTAGGTAGGATTTATACACCTTTGGAAAAAATAATTCTTTTACCAGAGATATGAAAGATTCAGCTGAACTTATTTGTGGCATAGGTAAATGTCTTTTGTATGCTTTATAATCAAACATTTAGGCANTGTATTTTTTCCAAAAGTTTTTATTTCTTGTATTATTTGATATCTAGGTAGGATTTATACACCTTTGGAAAAAATAATTCTTTTACCAGAGATATGAAAGATTCAGCTGAACTTATTTGTGGCATAGGTAAATGTCTTTTGTATGCTTTATAATCAAACATTTAGGCAAAACCTACAGGTAAGTAACATGGAGTGAGAAAAGATGGATGCAATGAATCTATTTGAATAAAAAGTTAATAATCAATTCATTATTTTTGAGAAAATCATTGCATCTTAAAAACCGTGTAGTACACTAGACTGAGCTCTGATCATCTTGGAAAGATGTCTGTCAAAATAAATCAGGTTGATAACTGATTAGCAGAACTTGTAGTCTGTCATTTTTAAATATGTGCCCAATTTCTTCACATAAATCTTACCTTTAAAATCTTCAAGGGGAAAATTTATTTTGGGCACATTGGCCATGAATATCAGTTGACATTTATACAGTGCACAGAATTTATACTGTGGGTTAGGATGTCGGCCATAATTCTAGGCTGATAGTTTGTAAAGGGAAGATTCCATTTTGTACTGTTTATAAAATGTTACTCTGCCGTTCCATGCTCCAAGACTAACAAAGTCTCCTCTCCAAGTATAGTCAGGCGCTGCAGTTTAACTTATTGCATTCATTAAACTAGGCTTAGATTGTCCTAATTATATGTTATCAACAATTAAGAAATGGATCACATGCCACAGACTGGCTAAAACATTCTGTATTCTTGGCTGGATGCCAGTGGAGGTGCCAAGTTCCATTCTACCTTGTCATCAGCTGCATCTCTGCTTTTGCAGTACAAGCAGCAGCTGTGCTAGACAAAATAATCTAAATTCTCACATGTACTTTTCCTTTAGGAAACAGCTCACACTGAATTGCATTTCTGGTGTGAATAGTACTATACCTGAGTGAGTTTGCCCTGAAAAAGGATTTTATGCAAATATAATTTGTAACTGATATAATCTTTCATGACTTTCAAATGCATTTGTCCTATCAAAATAATGGTCTTATGTTTCATGCTGAAATTATTACCAAATGGATTCTGTGGGTAGCAAAGTACTCTTTGCTCGTTCGGCAATGATTTTCCTATACCTCAAATTACATAATTTTATAGGTGCTCTGTTTCAAAGGAAAACAATCTTTATTGATCCAGGCAGTCAGAATTAATCATGGATCTCTGATCTCAAAACTCCTGGCAAAATCCTTTTATTCAGAACACTCGTGTGCCAGACGCTCAACACTTCACAAATCCTTGTGGGATGATGGGTTTTTCAAACAGTCTGATTGTTCAATCTAGTGTGGCTTCTGGAAGTGGAGATTCAGCAAGGCTTCTCCCTGAGTGGAAGCAGGCCCAGCCAATTTTATGGAGAGCTAAATTTGACCCAGCTTTTGCTTCCAACTGTCATCTTTGTTCTTGGTAAGGTTAAAAAAAAATGGATGTTGGATGTTGTTCTCCTTTCCACATGTTTAATAGAGAGTAGATCCTGGAGTAGCAGGTATATTTCATCAGAAGCAGAGGGTAATGGTGCCAGGATACCATGCTTGGTATTTAAATTCCAGGAGCCTAAGGTCCTGCGTTCCTTGATTGGATCCTGGAATAGACAAGCATGGAAAGCTAGTCCCAGTGAGAACTGACGTTCAGGTTCACCACAGAGCTTACATTTGAGTTAACATGTATTTTCAAGTTCCCAATTTACTTGATTAATAAAAGCTTTACTGTCTTCTACATGAATCAAGCTGGAGGGGTCATGGTACATTCTCAATTAGAAAGAGAAGATATCAAAGAGATTCAAAAGATCCAGCCAAGGTCTGTAACTTACATAGAGCTTGTCCTCTGCCATTTTGTAATGGCATCTGCTGAGTCATTGCTTACTGGGCAGAAACTTTTCAAATTTTGCTTCACACTAGGAAATCCTTTACAATTCACAGAAACATGCCAAGAAATTCTTTTGCCAAAACCAATTTCCTGGAAAAATTTCCTTTGATTTCACAGAAGTTTGTCCCATTTTTCCCCCCTATAGTAGATGATCTTTCTAGAGATTCAGATGCATGCTCTCAGAGGAGAATCTATTCTATTACTGAATCTAATCTATTCAGTAATCCGATCTGATTACTATATTAGNGTATAATCTAAATAATTTTCATATTGATAATATGTTAAATATTTTAATATGTTGATTAATATATTATTAATTTTATTTATTTTTAAAAATGTGACTATGAAAAAAAACTGCATTAGATTATCTTTCTATTGATCAGAGGTGACACACCATGCTGTGAGATGCATAAAAGAAATTTTAGGACTACTAAGAAAAGCACATGACCATTCCCAGGATAGTTGAAGTTGTCCACTAGCCTCGAAGCACTTTCTAGCTATGAGAATCCCAGGGACAGAGGAGCCTAGTGGGCTGCTGTCTATGGGGTCGCACAGAGTCGGACACGACTGAAGCGACTTAGCAGCAGCAGCTATGAGTAATGTAATGTTTATGTTACTTAGAGTTACTTTAAAATGATACAAAAACTGTATTGAGCCCTCTCACCAAGTTTTTCCCCTCTTCGTGTTAAGACAATTGGGGGGGAGGGTGTTACGGTTGCAAACAGCGAAGGAGGAGGGAGGTCATGGCTGGGAGTTAAGGTTACATCTTAGCTGGAAGAGGCAGTCCCACGCTGGAGATGGAGACCGTGGGCGCCACGCGGGGCGGTACCTTGGCCTGGCTCAGCCGCCCCGCAATTAGCATTATGGGCTGCCGATTCCTCCTGACCTGCTGTGGTTTCCTTTCTGTTTTTTTTTTTTTTCCCTCGCAGCATTTTGCTCCTTTACTTGCAGCTTCTAGAAAGAATCTGATGGCATTCCCAGCCCTTCTGCTTTCGTTCCCTCATGCGGAAGCTTCTCCGCTTTCTCTCCAGTTCCTCTCGTTCTTTCTGTTTTCCTTTGCTCTGCTCCTCCGGTGCCTCTGCCTCTCTGGCGCTCTTCTGTCTGCTGTTTCAGCTGCAGAAACTTCTGCCGCTTGAGAAACCAGTTCTTAATTGAGGCATCACTCAGGTGTTTGGTCTAATCAAAAGCAACCCGGCGGCCGCAAACCATGGCTTTGTGAGGCTCGCCTGCGCACGTGTCACCCCGCGCAGGGCGCCCGCGGCTGGGAAGAAGGCCCGTCGTGCTGGACCCCAAAGGTCCAGTGTCCCCCAGACTGAATGTGTGGAAGTTCGGGTCGGTCATCTCCTCCCAGCCGGGGTCACCTGCCGTATTTCCTCAGACTTAGACTCCTCGAGCAGAACCTCCTCGCTCAGCTTCTCGAGCCCTCCTCCTTCAGGAGGAGCCATTTTCCGGCTCGGCCTCTGGCGGCAGCCTTTTGTTCGCTCCTTCCATCACAGGCGAGGGAGCCCCAGTCGTGGCGGGTGGTGAAATCCATTTTGAACTCGGCCGTGCTCACCTTGAGGACGTCGGCGAAGCTGCTGAGCTGAATGGTCTTTCCCTGGAGGCAGGCCAGGGAAGAACTGACTACTCTCGTCCCCACCTCACCCTTGAAGTGGAGGAGGCCTGCGGTGTTCTTAGAAAGCCGGTGCGCGCGCCATGCCCTCCAGCGTCTCCATCACTTCCTCGCTGGAGATGGACTTCTTGTCTGCCTCAGCTGCGCAGGGCGGGCATGCTGATGGTCATGATGGACTGAGGTAGAGATTGTACAGAGTGCAGAACTCCCCTGCCTTAGGTGTGTTGAGGACCGCGGTCAGTTCAATTCAGTTCAGTCGTTCAGTCATGTCCGACTCTGCAACCCCATGAATTGCAGCACTCCAGGCCTCTCTGTCCACCACCAACTACCAGAGTCCACCCAAACTGATGTCCATCGAGTTGGTGATGCCATCCAGCTATCTCATCCTCTGTTGTCCCCTTCTCCTCTTGCCCCCAATCCCTCCCAGCATCAGAGTCTTTTCCAGTGAGTTAACATTTCGCATCAGGTGGCCAAAGTATTGGAGTTTCAGCTTTAGCATCAGTCCTTCCAATGAACACCCAGGACTGATCTTTAGAATGGACTGGTTGGATCTCCTTGCAGTTCAAGGGACTCTCAAGAGTCTTCTCCAACACCACAATTCAAAAGCATCGATTCTTTGGTGCTCAGCTTTCTTCACAGTCCAACTTTCATATCCATACATGACCACTGGGAAAACCATAGCCTTGACCAAACAGACATTTTTAGCTGCTACCATAACCTGGGCCTTGGGCAGGCGCGGGGCTCTGCCTACAAACCAGACCTCTGCTGACCTGGCTTGAGGTCCCCACCATTGCCCGCAGGAGCCCTTGAAGTAACCCGCTGTTGCTGCCACCCATTCCCGTGGCTGTTCAAGTGCTAAAGAAGCCAAGGTAAGCAAGACACATTACTGTGTGCCTTTGAGGATCCCAGTCTAGAGGGAGACAAAAAAGTAAGCAAGCAATTATAAAATATGCCCTTTCGACCTCAGGGAACTTGTTTTTCCTGTTCACAGTTGTATTGACATTATCTGGGTCATACGGCTTGATAAGTGTTGCATAAATAGAAAGGTGAATGACTGTAGAGTACTTACAAACACAGATAAGTGGAGACTGGTTATAGGAGGCTTTCTAGAGACAATGCTGACTCTAATGGGTGGAAAAGAGGTAGCCAGACAAAACAGGCCGGAGAAGTACTCCAGAAGGAGAAGCAGCATGGTTGGCTCAGGTTTACAGTAAATAATTGTGCTTGGATAAGAGGATGGTGGAAGAGGAGGAGGGGTGAGAGGTGACTATGAGCAGAGTCTCATTATGAAGAACTTCCTATGCAAAGCTACTAAGTTAAGATTCTACCCTGAAATCAATGGAGAGTCTTATTAGCAGAGAGACGTCCTTACAGCATTAATCAGGTAGAATGATCAGTCTGAGAGCTTAACAGAGAACTGGTTGGTTACAGAGTGCCTGACATTTTTAAATTTGCAAAAAGAAATTAGAATTTATTTGTTTTCTATTCATTCATCCATTTGGTAAACACTTAATGAAAACTTACTATGTATGATATTCTAGACTAGAAATAGGGGCTACAAAATGAATGTAGTCCAGTCCTTGCTTTGAGGGTCTTACAATTAGAGAGATGGACATGTTTAATTGAAATGTAATATAAAAACAGCTATGACTATAAAATTAGGAAGAAGAAAGATTTCTGGGAAGACTAAGTAAAGCTTCACAGAGAAGATGACGTCCAACCTGGGTTTTTAACTTGAAAGTTAATAGTGTTGTTCTCCAGGAGGAAGAAATGCACAGATAAAAGTCATGGAGGGATGAAAGTGATGATCTGTTTGGTGGCTACTGAGTGGTTCTGGGTGGTTCCAGGTTCAAGGTATATGGAAGGAGAGTTGAGACCACAAACTAAGAGGACTGACTGAGGAAATAATTCAGTTACTTTTTAAAGATAGAAAACATTTAAAGTATCAGGAAAAAGAGTGAGTGCATAGATTGGAGAGAGGGCTATATCATGTTCATAAGCGTGATAACTCCAGATTGTAAAGATGGATTTCAGTGCAATGCATTAATATCCAAGGGATTCTTTAAATGATATGTGACTGATTATAAAATTTATATAGAAAAAGAACAAGTTATAGCCAAGATGATTGGAATGTATCCTACCAGCCATCAATATTAATCTGATATATTTTAAGAATAAAAACATCATAGGAGGTATTTATTTCTTAAATGTTGAGAGGAATTCACCATTATATTCTATGTCAGACTATGGAGAAAAATGAGCAAAGTTGAATTTTAGAAAGATTGCTCTGGCATTACTTATTGTGCAGGATGACCTGGGTATGGAGTAGCAAGACCAGAGTTGGGGTGATGTGCCGACTATTTCAGAAAATCATCTAAGATGCTAAGAATAAAGAATCAGGATAGTAGAATTGAGAAAGAAATCTGAGCAGAGAAGTGTTTAGTGGGGAGAGTAAATAGGCCTTGAAGTTTACCATTATTGGAGGGTATGTGAGTGTACAGGAGGCAAATGAAAGATAACTTCAAGATCTCAGACCTGGGCAATTGGTTGGACAGTGGATCCATTAACAGAAGGAGTGAATATCAGAGGAACCCCAGATTGTATTTACTCTGGGGCATGTTGATTTTAAGAATCTCTGAGACCAACAAGTAGGTCTCTGGAGGATAAGATGGAGCTTGGAACAATTTTAGGGCAACGTAATTGTTGAAATAATGAAATTAATTCTGCCTGGCAGATTCCAAGTTAGTCAGGCAGAGGAGGAAGGCAGTAGGTAGAAAACACTTGCTGTAGGGGATGATCTGGGCCTTGAAGGATGGGAGGATCTGATGAGGCAGCATTGTGGTGCAGGAGCAGTTAGGGGTAGAGGGCGGATGCACAGAAGCTGAAAGAGCGCACTGGGTGCTGATCTTAGAGAGGATCAGCTATGAGGTTGGCAAGCAAGAGGAACCTCCAAAGGTGATGAAAGGGGAGAAGGACAAAGCAGAAAGAAAAACTTTGCAGTTCTCCATTCACATGTGCAAAATGATTAGATGGGCCCTCACCTTTGCATTTATCACAGGTCGGGTGGCATCTCTCACAGGTCTGGGTGCTTTGCTCCATGTAGTGATGCTCCGGACAGGTGCGATGACACTGTCCTTTGGAGCGGAGCAGAAAGAAGAATGGATCGCAGGACAGGCAGTCTGTGGGCTGTGGGCCCTGGCAGGCCTTGCAGCTCTTGCTGCACCTCTTGCACTGTCCTGTGGAGTCTTCTGCATAATATCTGAACCAAGGAGAGAAGCATAGATCAGTATTAAGCTTGCTCAGAGGTTGGGTGTGGTGGGAAAAATCATGGTTACAAACTGAGTGCTTTTAGAATCTACTTACTAGATTCATTACCAATTATACTAATACATCTATTGAATCTCAGTTTCTTATCCATAAATTGGACATTACAATCCCTCCCTGCTATTTGTGGGGATTAAGTTACATGACACACTTGGAAGGACCTAGCACAGATCACACCAAGTTGTTGTTCAGTTGCTCAGTCAAATCTGACTCTTTGAGATCTCATGGACTGTAATCAGCCAGGCTCCTCTATCCGTGGAATTCTCCAGGCAAGAATACTGGAGTGGATTGCCATTCCCTTCTCCAGGGAATCTTCCTAATCCAGGGATTGAACCTGGGTCTCTTGCATTGCAGGCAGATTCTTTACTGTCTGAGTCATCAGGGATGCCTCCCCCACCCCCTTTTTTTTGCATGAGGTGACTATGACATCACTTGAACCTCATAGCCTGGAAGAGGATCTCATGTATAATTACAAACAGTAACTGGGCCTTAAAAATGTTCTGAGGTTAAAAACCAAAATAATGATGTGCGTGGGGTCAGGGTACAGAAGAGTATACACCTGCCTTCCCAAGGGGATTTAACATACAAAGTTTATGCATGTGGATCAGTGATTTTATGAAAGGAACTATTTCAATAAAATAGCCACTTATATCTAATTAATACCCTATTTATTCCCCATTTAAGGGATTTATGGCAACCTGTGCCTCACCTCCAAAAGGGAACTTCACTTACTATAGAGTAATTGTTTTCTTAATTGCATGTTCTGCAATCTTTTTAGATTTGTGTGTGTGTGTGTGTCTGCATAAGAGTATCTAATGATTTGATTTGAGGAAGATGGAGATTCTTTATATGGCATCCAGATTTTTCAAGCACTTACTAAGATAAACATGAAGGGCTGAGCCAGGCCACCCCATTCCCTCTCTACTCTGGCAAGAACCTTTCTTTATTGATTTATGTGACTGGTGTTTTTTGAGAGCTGCTAATGTGTGTGGTTCTGTGCTGAGTGCTGTAGAAACTTGTGTGAAAAATAAGATGTGTTTTTCTTCCAGGAGCTTATAATTTTCTGGGAAAGAGATATATAAGAAGAATAGGCTCTTACAAAGTCTTTGTATTACTCACCTTAACTTTTTATTAAGCATGTGTTGAATGAATGAGGTGAATCAAAACACAAGACAATGATACAAGCAGTAATTGCTGCAGAACTGAAGATAAGAGATGTGCACATTTGGTCAAGAACATTTGGGGAAAGTCCAAGATTATAGCCCTGCAATTTGGGTCTGGAAACTCTCAATGCTTTAGGTTACTGACTGGGAAGGAAGAGTTAACAATAGACCTGTAATCAGTCTTTATCTTTTCTGGGGATGCCTGGTGGCAGAAGAGATGACCCAGTCAAATCCTCTTCCAAATGTGCTGGTAACCAGACCTTCTGATAAACACACTCACAGTGTTTCCTAGCAGAATAAGCATAGGATGGAGAGCTCTTATCTGTGAGATGCTTTTAAAAGAACACATCTGTGTATCTAGGTTGCTTATGGTAGCTAAACCTGCAATTTGTGGATTAATGGGGGCATGGCAGGTTGAAGAATTAGTGGGGTAAAAGTGGAGATATTTAATGGAAATTGTGCCCTTTATAAAAATCAATGCTCCATGTTCATTGCTTAGACCTCGTGTATTAAATATGATCAGAACAGATCCAGAAGAGAAAGAACCCACCTTCATGGTCATGGACTTCTCTAAGAGAACAATCACCTCTGCCTTGTAATTATTAGGTCCTTCCAATTGGTGATGTTTGGCACATGGGTCTGACTTAAAAGTCTGACTCTGTGTGTTATCTCATTGGGTCCCTCTGCCTTTCCTGTTTACTCTTCCATTACTGTGAACTGGCTGAAATCCTCTAGAGAGCAATTACATTTGGGTTGGACTCTCATCTTTGTTTCTTACTGGCAGTAAGACTTCAGTCTGGCTACCTAAGTGTTCCAAGAGTTAGCTTCCTCACACGCAGAATGGGTTTGCTAACAGTGAGATCTGGAGTGGTTACGGGCTAGTGTGTTGAGCACCTTACCCTTCTCTGCACTGGGTCAGGCACTCCTGTCCCAGCTGGAACCAGCCTGGCTGGCAGGAGAGGCATTGCAGGCTATGTCGTCCTTCACATGTCCTACAAGAGCTGTGGCAGGGGGCACACCGATGGCTGTCCTCATCAGCGTAGTAGCCTTCGGGGCAGTCCTGCACGCAGGTTGTGTCTGCCAAGGGAGGAAAGAGTCTGACTTGATGTCAAGCATGACATGGGTCTTCCAAAGCTCTATATGCTCCCCACTGTTTACCAGGGTTGGGGGCGATGAGAGGGGATGCAGGAGGAATGAGACAGTGACCCTGTGGGCTAATGGATATCCAGGGAGCTAAGATGAATGTCCAAGAGTCAACCATAAGGTCATTAGGAGTTGAGGAAAAACAGGTCAGAGTGGATGGACTGTGGTGGGCAGGACAGAAACCACTGTCATCAGAGTGTGCAGGAGGAAGTTATGGGTCTCCCAGGATGGGGAGAACATTTGGGGCAGGGGCGCTGGGATGGCAGGAATCAGGGCTCCATTGAAGAAAACAAAGTGCAGGGTCAGTGCGATGACAAGTTCTTACAATTTCAACTATTTTTAGCCTAAACTATGAGATTTTACCCTCAGCTTTGCTGTGCTGTCCAGACAGTGTGACTCTTGAAATGCAAGTGAAAATGAAATTTTAAAATTTGTTTCCTCAGGGGTAGGAGGACAGACATACATTACCATTGAGACACAAAGTTCTCTGGGCAGTGAGACTCTCTTTTTGCCCATGTGTTTAAAGAATTAGATTCTAACCATGAATCCTCTGTTCAGCAAGATGAGTAGGAGATTTGTTGTTCAGCCCCAC
Source organism: Neotragus pygmaeus (assembly GCA_006410875.1). NCBI lineage: Eukaryota > Metazoa > Chordata > Mammalia > Artiodactyla > Bovidae > Neotragus > Neotragus pygmaeus. The sequence continues at coordinate 83,986 of SJYV01016461.1, read as the reverse complement.
ATAACCCCAGTCCTTCCTCCACCCGTCCTGGTGGAGTCTTGATTCTTGCCTTTTCACCTTCCTTGACAGTATTTAGGGGGTGGAAGGCAAGGGTGATTTATGATAAAGTTAAAACATGAGATTTTCTGGCTTTACAGTTTAACATGCAGTCTTAGAGGCACTTTCTTCCCTGACTTCTGCTTAACCTCATAGAACAGAAGCCAGGCTCTCCTGCCTTGTTAATATGAGCCAGTGGTCACAAACCTCTAGACCAGAAGCCGGTTTGTCTCTGTGACTTCAATCAGCATTTGCATAGGCACTGGAGGGAACAACAACAAAAACCCCTAAATGATATAAGCGTTGCTGTTAGTGCTGTCGATCCACCCAGACTCTGTGCTGGAGACTCTGAGCTGCTTAGGGACCGAGGTCATGTCATTCATCTCTGCTTTTCCAGCCCCCAGCACAATGCCAGTTTTGGTTCAGTGGCTATTCTGTTAAAGATGAATGTTGACAGTGGTTTATTGTCTAGCTAATGTTACCTAGTTAACTAGGGAGGAGGCCTGAATCTCCCTAAGTTAAAGCACCTGTGTATTAGGTTCCTCTTACCACAAATGTGTAGGCTTAGAATAGTGCAAATTTATTATTCTGGAAGTCAGAAGTCTAACGTGGGTCTAGGGGATTGTGTTCCTTTTAGAGACTCTGAGGGAAGATCTGTTTCTTTGCTTTTTCTAGCTTCTAAAGGTCATCTGCATGCCTTGGCTTGTAGCCTTCTCTTCCAGTTTCTTCTCAATGTTCCAATGGCCTGACGTCACATAGACTTCAACTACTGACTCTGTTTTGTCCTGCCTCCCTCTTATAAGGACCCTTGTGATAATACAGACTAGTCCTATTAAATTAATTAATCACATCTGCAAATATTTTTTGCCATGTAAAGTAACATATTCACGGGGTCTGAGGATTAGGTTGTGTACATTTTTAGGGAGAGCCTTATTCAGACTACCACAACCTCCAGAGGAGTTATCTAGTTTATAAGTAGCCTGACCCTGATGGGGTGGCGGTAAGGGGCAGGGTGGGAGACTATGAGAAGACCAGGTTTTTGACATCGTGCATCCAGCTTTGGCAGGGGCCACAAGTACTCTTGGTTCTAGTCTAATGTATATCTCTAGTTAGAAGATCACCTTGTAGTGATAAGATATCTTCTGTCTGTATGAAGGCACCTGAGGTGGTCTCTGGTAGCACTCTAGATTGGGGATAATTAGAAAACAAGGTTTGGGCATTGGGATGAGACAGGAGATCTGGAATGGTCTCAAGAAGCAGCAACTGCTGGGAAGAAGGTTTACTGAGATATGTGAAAGAGGAGCTAAGACAGATGAATGAGGAAGACTGAAGTCCTCAGTGTTTTCTATAGGGAGGTGAGTGAGAGGAAGCATATGTAAGGCCAGTGGGGGTCAGTTGGTACAGGGCACGTGTGCAGAGCTCTTTGTACTATTTTCCCTCTTGCATCTTTTCCGTAGGCTTCAAAATTTCCAAATACAGTGTGAAAAAAAAAAAAAAAAGCAATTCCTGCAGGGCACCAGGCATTGTAAAAGGTGGTCTCCTAGATGGAGGGGAAGACACGCTCTCCTCGGAGGAGAAGTAACTCACTGAGCAGGAGGCTGTCCCGCGGGCAGGTCTGACAGTGGTGCTCCGAGGGCCCCGTGCAGTGGAAGCACTTGGCGTGACAGGCCGCGCATGCCTGAGCCTCCTTGTCCCAGTACTCCACGGCGGCGCATTCAGTGTGAGGCAGACAGCGCCCGTGGTTGTTCACCCTCAGGCCTTCCTGACACGCCGTGCAGGCCCCCGCGGACGAGCAGGTGCGGCAGGACTTGTGACAGTCTGCAGGTGGGGTGGGGACAGCAGACGAGAGAGAGAGTCAGGTCACCCCTCGAGGGACTCAGTTCCTTGAGAAGTGAGCTCACCGTCCTTGCTCAGAGATTTCTAGGGCTCTGTGTCAAGGGGGTGGGGCCAGGAGTTGGGCTCTAGGGTGGAGCCTTCTTGTTGCAAGAGGAGAAAGAAAATGTCGGGTTCACTTTCTCTGTAGTCCCCAGGCAGTCCCTTCCTGCAGCAGCCACCTCAGAAATGTTAGTAAGAGCTGCCATAATTACCCAGACTGCAGCATGATAATAACCAGCAGTTCTGTGGCAGCAAAGTCACAGTCTGTGGGCTTCTCACCACTGTAACTCCTCCTCTGTGGTCCGCTGCTGACCTCCCAGTAGTTTGAGCTTACTACTAACATAACAGTTGCCAATGTGTATTGTAAATACCTCTTGTTTAAAAAAAAAAAAAACATAAACCTCTTTTGTAGTCATTTTGAAAAGCAGAGTGCCTATTAGAGGGCCTGGAATATAATGGGTTAGTTCCCAATAGCTGAGCTGGCCTGAGTTCAGTCATCTGTATTTTTTAAAGCTCCTCTGGTGGTTCTAATGGGCAACCAGGGATGAGAACCAGAGGGCTTTCTCAGTAAGAAAATTAAATCAGGAAGATTAAGAACATGTACTCGAAACTTGTAAAGTTATCTATATGGCAGATTACTTTTATTATTGAACATCAGAGAAAGGCCCAGGTGATCCTCGGTTCCTACCCTAGTGCAGGCAGATGGCCTCTGACCGAGTCTTTAACCTTCTTGTAGAAACTGACCCATAAGTTTGCAGCCTCCTCATGTGCTTGCTCCTGGCCCCTTTCCGTCAGTTTTTAGAGATAAAAATGGCATATAGAATTGTGTAAGTTTAAGGTGTACAATGTGATGATTTGATATATGCATATATTGCAAAGTAGTGACCACGATAAGGTTGGTTACACAGGTTCAGCCACTCATCTTCATGTGCTTTCACAAATGGGGGGAACATTGTCACTAAATAGGGCTTTACGTAAAACACACCAGAAAGGTATATCCAGATCGTAAGGTTAGATCATCAGAAAGGCTGTAGGAATGTACTACATCTTCACGTTTGACCAAACACATTTCCTGAATACGTTCTAGGATGTGGGTGGCCAAGACGTTCTCCTGCCCTGTGAGTTCATCCTCGAGCTCTCACTGTGGTTAGGGGGCCTGCCTCTGGATGACTAACTCGTGTTTGCTTAATGGCAACATAAGGAGCTAAGCTGATTTCCCTAGTGGCTCAGATGATAAAGAATCTGCCTGCAGTGCAGAAGACCTGGATTCGATCTTTGGGTTGAGAAGCTCTCCTGGAAAAGGAAATGGCAACTCACTCCAGTGTTCTTGCCTGAAGAATTCCATGGACAGAGGAGTGTGCTGGGATCAATGGGGACACAAAGAGTTGGACTGGGCTGAGTGACTAACACTTTCACTTCTTTCAAGGAACTAAATTACCACTAACTGCCTCATTGCAATGAATCCTGTGATTGTAGTTAACAATAGTATACTCTATACTTGAAAGTTGCTAAGAGTAGAGCTTAAGTGTTCTTATCGAAAAAAACCCCAAACCCCCCAAAACAAAACTATGGCTGTATTAGCTAGCTGACCTTATTGTGGTCACCATTTATCAATAAAATATATCAAATCATCACATCATACACCTTAAGCTTATACAAGGCTATATATGTCAATTATATCTCAATAAAACTGGGGGGAAAAGGAAAGTCCTTTCAATCAGAATGCTTCTCTTACTTGCTTGAGAATTCCTCTAGTGGTGGACAGTATATTTAATTAATTTTTCTATTTCCTGACAACTAATAGGAAGCAAAGAATTCATGCCTAGTTAAAACATAAGGAGGCATAATTAATAACAGATCCTTTCTTCCACCTATAGGGGTTGAAATGCCAAATGGGAGGTGGAATAGAGGACCCCAGGCAGTAGAGGCTGCCTGCAGGTGATGATGAGGGAGAGTGGGCTTTAGGGAGACAAAAAGCACGGAGAAAACCCTCTGTGGCACAGCTTTCCTTGCACTGCTATGAACCTCTAATGAATTAACATTTTAAGAAAAAATTTCTATAATTTGGGTGACTTTCAAAGGCTCATCCTCTCTGTTGTAAATCTTCACCCGAGAATCCCTTTTGATCAGCTACCGTTGTGAGGAGGGGTCAACAGGATTCAGTGCTAATAAGTTACATCATGAAGCTAAGGAAAGATTCATTTAAAAATAATAAACTAGAGCAGGTATAGAGTTGAGACCGCAGCTCTGAGGCTGAAACTGTACAAACCTCAGACCTGCTTTCTCTCAGCAGAAACCCATCATCCTTGTGGGTTCCCTGGGATGTGATGCTCAGGGTCACACCCCAAAATCTTTACCTTTGCAGACCTTAGTCTCTTTTTCAAAGTAAGTTCCTTCTGGACACTCATCTAAACACTGGCCATCATAGAGAACCAAGGATGCCTCGGCACAGAGGTCGCAGTCATCCGCCGAGGGGCCACTGCACTCCAGACAGTCTTCATGGCAGGGAATACAGTGGCGCCTGTCTGCAAAGAAGTGGCTGGGGCAGGACTGGTGGCACGCATCCTTGTGCAGGAAGAACCCAGGCGTGCACTCTGGGAGAGGGGGAAGCAGCAGAAAGGAATTTATTTGTTCTGTAGTGGGCTAGTCCATCCCCTACCACTTTGACCCATTTGACTCCAGGTACATTTGCCTCACCCCCATCCTCCCAGGGGCTTCCCAGGTGATGCAAGTGGCAAAGAATTTGCCTGCCAATGCAGGAGACACAGGAGATACATGGGTTCAACATCTGGGTTGGAAAGATTTCCTGGATAAGGAAATGGTAAACTGCTCCAGTATCCTTGCCTGGAGAATCCCATATACAGAGAAGCCTGGTGGGCTACAGTCCATGGGGTCTCAAAAATCAGATATGACTGAACACACACACACCAACCCAACCCTCTTCCAGGGCATGTCATCCTTGTCTCACAAGCCCTGCCTTGGGAAAGGAGACCACTTATGGTGGCCCAATTAGATGGTCCTGGGTGCAAATCCTGAAGTGATCTGCTGTTTCAATTGCAAAAAATCACAGGGAAGATGAGTCAGGGCTGAGATGCTGGATGTATTGTCCTGAAAGCCCAGAAAGCATTAACAGATTGATTGAACACTTCTGGTTCTATTTAATACAGAAAGCAGTTTCAGAATTAGTGGAATAGTTAATTTTCCATTCACTGATAGGGTAAACCAATGAAATATACATGGTTAATCCGTATGAAGAATGCATTGTTAGTTTATTTGTGCCTATTCTCTTATTCGTGGGGGAATTCCAGAAAGCACTTAGGTAACCGCAAATCCTTTGGATTGGACAGATTGAACATTTAAATGAATCTTTCTTATTCTGCAGAGGAAATTAGACAGCCTTTCTCAGGAGATAATCTCAGAGATAGTTCCTAGCCAGAGGGCTACTCTCCGAGTCTTACAGTTGCCTGATCCTTACTTTTGTATCTTTTATAACAGTTGAAATTCTCCAGCCACCTCCNGTTAATTTTCCATTCACTGATAGGGTAAACCAATGAAATATACATGGTTAATCCGTATGAAGAATGCATTGTTAGTTTATTTGTGCCTGTTCTCTTATTCGTGGGGGAATTCCAGAAAGCACTTAGGTAACCGCAAATCCTTTGGATTGGACAGATTGAACATTTAAATGAATCTTTCTTATTCTGCAGAGGAAATTAGACAGCCTTTCTCAGGAGATAATCTCAGAGATAGTTCCTAGCCAGAGGGCTACTCTCCGAGTCTTACAGTTGCCTGATCCTTACTTTTGTATCTTTTATAACAGTTGAAATTCTCCAGCCACCTCCGTGTTTTGTTAATATTAGTCTCTCCCATGAGATTTTGTGATCAGAGCAGCAGAAGCTTTGGGTTCTTATTATATCTCTAGCACTTGGGACAGTGCTTGTCACATCCTAACTGCCTTTGACATATGTGTGGGAGAAATCTTGTGAAAAATGGGCTCTTGTCTGTCTTATAAAAAATGGGCTATTGTCTGTCTGAATTTGCAGAATCCATCATGGAAAGGCTTTATGTCAGTGACCCCCATTAGGGGTCAGTTTCAGTAAAGGCGTGGAGATGGTTTCCCCCAGATCTTGTTGGACATCCCAAGCTCAGGTAGTGGTTCCCCACCCTCTCCCCCGTGAGGCTCCCAGGTACCTTTGCATGTTTTCTCATGGATGCAGTCCTGACACATCTCTGGGCAGCGCTTGCACACCCCTTCCATGGCCACATGCCTCTCGGGGCAGGTTTCCCGGCACACCCCCTGGTCTAGGACAAGGCCTCCTTCGCAGGACTGACAGTTGGTGGCATTTCCTTCACAAGTTCTGCAGGAAGAGCTGCAGTGCTCACAAGTATTGTCATCTGCATAGAAGCCCCTATGGGAAGAAGAGGGAGCCACTAGAGAAGCTTTCCACCTGGCAGTCAAGAATTAGGGCTGAAAATGGACTATGGCTGTTGTCAACTAAAATGAATTCATCAGATTTCCTGGGGAAGGTGCTTAAAAAAAAAAAAAATCAGGTTTAAAAAAAATTAAATGAAAGGGGTAGGTATTATCCTTGTGAATTTAGGGTGTTTGAAAACAACTTTTTGATTTGTATATAGTTTAGCCATCTTCTGATTTTCTATTTTCTCTCCTAATTTTTGTTCTTTTGTTGTTGTTGTTAGAGTAGAAAATGCTTTTTATCCCACTTAATATGGTTTTCATTTAAAAACAGTTTAAAATGTAACAGTTAAAATATTTTTAAAAGGCTCTAAAGGTTTAATGACATATACAGGTTTTGCATATGAAAAGGTGGGGAATGCCCTTGGAGTAAACACCTAGAACATGGGGACCACCTCTGACCCCATAGGGTACTTGTAGTCAGCAACTGGACCCTGTGGAATAGGGATACCCGTCTTGCCTTAGAGTCATTATACCACTACCCTTTCATTATAGCCACTACCCTTTCAGTTGAGGCCACTGAGAAAATTGTTGTGGAATCCTCTTTAGCCATTTTTGTTCCTCGTACAGTAGGGATTCTCCTGAATTCTCATCACATTCAACATTTCTCAGCCAGACAGTTTCTATGAAGTCTTTTTGTTACTGCTCTTCACCTAATTCTTTTATATTAGAATAACCGTAACCCGACTCCTCTTCTCCCTTCTGTCGCTGATGAAGCCGCTCACCTCTGCTTAGTGCTGAAGACCACCTTCTGATGCCTCATACTGATCTACAGGAGACTCCACTGGGTGGCCCTGACTTCTCCTGGTTTACTGATGGTCTCATTTAACAAGGTGACAATAGTAAATAGTGTACTGGGTATGTTCTTACCACTCCTTTTGATGTTGTTGAGGCAGCATCTTTAGCTATGGCTACTTGAACTGAACAGGCTGAATCATATGCTCTTTTACAGGTTTGTACTTTAGCCGAGGACAAAACTGCCATTATTTAAATTGCTCTTAGATTATCTCATGGTTTTGGAGTGTTGTGGAAGCAATGGAAATAAAACTTAAAATGCCCCCTATGTGTAAGAATTAGTGAATATACTTTTTGCTCATCACTTTAGCTGTTATGGTTTTGGGGCTACTCACTTGACTCTCTGGAAGCTAGGGGAAACCATCTTGTTGATATTTCTGCAAGGAATGCTGCTCTTAAAGGGACCAGTTGCAGCTAAATGATATTTTATAATATCTTTTCCCAAATGATTTAGAAAAACTGGCTAGAGAGGTCCAACAGCTGGCTTCAGAAAAAGAAAAACAAGTTTGGAAATTCAACAGTTGTTAGTTGGATAAAAAAGAGAAAGCTCTTGTTTGGACTGTATAACAAGCCAGTCCTATCTGAAATTCCCACTCCCCACTGCTGGTTACATGCATTAAACCTTCTGTCTGTGACGAAATGATAGGCTTCATGAATCAGTATTAATGGGGAAACATTAACAAGGCCACAAAAAATATTTACCTTACTTGTCCTGCTTATCTAAACTACAGCTCAGGGAAGCCTCTTCCTACTGTTCCCTGACATTTTAAACTGCCCAGACCACTTGAGGTCTGGCAAATGGATTATGTAAAACTTCCTCTGTCTAATGGATGTAAATAAGCTTTAGCCATGGTCTGTATGTTTTCACATTGGATTGAAGCCTTCCTTTGCAGACAGGCTACTGCCTTTTCTGTGACTAAAATAAATCCCTTTAGAAAAGATTATCCTTACCTAGAACTTGTTGTGATTGAGGAACCTATTTTATTGGCCATGCACTTAGGTCTACACTGTATGGCCAGTTTTACAACTTTTCACTTGCTTAACTACCCTCAATCCTCTGGTTTAATCTAGTGCACTAATGACATTATTAAGACTTAGTTGGCAAAATTTGTAGACACCCTCTCAATACCTTAGGGCTTCCATGGTGGCTCAGATGATAAAGAATCTGCTTGCAATGCGGGAGACCCAGATTTGATCCCTGAGCCAGGAGGATTCCATGGAGAAGGGAATGGCTACCCACTTCGGTATTCTTGCCTGGAAAATCCCACTGACAGAGGAGACTGGCAGGCTACAGTCTGTGGGGTTTCAAAGAGTTAGACATGACTGAGAAACTGACACTTTCCAAATACCTTGCTCAAAAGCATTGCCATTGGTACTTCTGAATCTCATATCTACCCCTTTTGAAATTCATAAACTCTCACCACTTGAGATAGTCATAGGATGCCCATTGCACTTGGCTCCTACTTCTGACCCTCAGCTGATAAAAGGTGGGAGACTCCAGTGTTGGAAGGGCCTAATTGCTTCTATTAAAAAGAACGATGCTTTAGTAGAACAATCTTTTCATGGTGTGGCCATGGAATACATCCAAACAGGCAGTTTTGCACAAAGAGAAACAAAGCTGCCAAGCCAAGCTGGGTATTATATGTTCCTCAGACTTTATCTCCCCTGTTTTTTTGGTAAACATAAAGATGGGGGAATCCCATGGTAATTGGACCACCCTACTCAAGACAGGAAAACATATACTTGTGATTCCATAGTCTGCAGGATTTTCAGGTCAGTTTAGTAGCTTCCCTGTTGCTCAAAAAAAGGAAAAAGGCTGCCATGTATCCATGTGTGTGCATTTGGAGGAAAAAAATCTCTTCTCCCTGCTGCATTTTCTTACTCTGACCCTTTCACTATTAAGCCTCTTTTCAAATACCCAACTGGGGAGGCAACTTGAAAATATTATGCTGAATAAAATAAGTCAGTTACAAAAAGTCACAGTCTGTATTATTTATATAAAATGTTCAATAGGCAAATCTCTAGAGACAAGGTAAATTAGTGGTTGCTTAGGGCTGTGGGAAATTAGGAATAAATGCTGAAAGGGTACAGAGTTTCTTTTGGGGGTGATGGAAAGATTTTAAAATCAATTGTGGTGATAGTTGCACAAGTCTCTCAATATACTAAAAATCATTGAATTTTATACTTTATGTGGGTAAATGGTGTGGCATGTGAGTTATAGCTCAACAAAGCTGTTATAAAGAAAAAAGAAACCCTGGTTGAATGAGAAGGTGATATTGTGTAGTGGTTAAGCACATGGATTTCAGTGCTAGAGAGATTTGGTTTGAAATCCTGACCGTGCCATGTATTAGCAGCATGACTTTGGGCATGCCACCCTTTTTTTCATCTGTGAAGTGAGGGAAATAATGGTATAGTGTCCCTCCATCTCTGTAGGAGATTGGTCCAGGACCTGACTTGAGTGCCAAAATCCATGGATACTCAAGTCCCATCACTTCAGTTCAGTTCAGTTGCTCAGTCATGTCCGACTCTTTGTGACCCCATGAACTGAAGCATGCCAGGCCTCCCTGTCCATCACCAACTCCCGGAGTTCACTCAGACTCATGTCCATTGAGTCAGTGATGCCATCCAGCCATCTTATCCTCTGTTGNCCTGGTAGGCTGCAGTCCATGGGGTCGCTAAGAGTCAGACATGACTGAGTGACTTCACTTTCACTTTTCACTTTCATGCATTGGAGAAGGAAATGGCAACCCACTCCAGTGTTCTTGCCTGGAGAATCCCAGGGACGGGGGAGCCTGGTGGGCTGACATCTATGGGGTCACACAGAGTCGGACACGACAAGGGACATAGCAGCAGCAGCAGCTCAGAATATGTCATACAGGTGGCCCTGAAGTTCAGTCAGTGGTTATTGTTGGCATCTTGCCACTCCCCTCCCTTCCTTCCTCCCCCCCTTTCCTTCTTTCCTCCTCTCCCTTCCTTCCTCTCTCGCCCGTCCCTTCCTTTCTTCTCTTCCTGAGAGTCTGGCAGAGTCTAGTCACACCTGCCTTCAGATCCCAGGTGTGCTTTTTCTGGGTAGGGTAACCATGGATACAGTAATTAAACTCTTCCAGTCTTACAATACTTTCCGCATCTCTAAAATGAGAGAACGTGATTTTCCTTTACAGGACTCTTGTGAAACCTGAGTAAGATAAGGTGTAAAGTATGCACACAGTGGCTCAGTAAATGCTGGTTCCTTCTGCTTCATTTGTTATCATTCCACCCCATTTCTCAGGCTTCTGTTTTATTTCCCGTTTGCTTTCCTCTGTTCCATTCTTGGAGTGGAACCAGGAGCCGGTACTTGGTTCCTCTGATGGCACTCCCAGTCAATACACTGCTGAGCCTTGCTGCAGAGAAAGCTTGATAGCTAAGTAGGCAATAGATAGCCAGACATAGAGGTCTGTGGACATAAACGCTTGTCCATGCTGCCATGCTGAGTGGCAATTTCTTTCCAACCGTGAGGGAAAATTTTGTACTGGTTTTTCTAGTAGACCAATTAACTAACGTACTCGGGGGGTAGTTCTGTTAAGAGTTCAGCTAGCCAGTGCAGAGCAATGCTAGTCCCTGGGTTTTCACAAAAGTGATGATGATGGGTGTGCTAACTCACCTTATTGTAATCATTTTGCAGTATACACATGCATCAAGTCATCGTTTTATACATGATGAACCTATATACTGTTATATGTCAGTTACATCTCAATTAAGCTGGGAGAAAAAGATGCTTACTTGATGAGAGCAGTTATTCAAGGAATAATAACTAAATATTAATCTGATATTGAGCACCTTGAAGATCTTTATACATCCAGGCCATGGGTTGATTTTGTTTTGATTTTAGCATTTTTGTGCTAAAATGTTATATTTTAAAAGTTAGTCATTTTCATTAATTTTCTCACATTTAAAAAATATAATGTATATATTTATATAGTATACAGAAGTTTATAATTACACATACATATCTCACCTTTTGGTAGCTTGATATATCATTCCAATACACTTGGTATAAAATTCTGTAATGTCCTCACATCTCGACTAGAGGGTGCTCTGCACACACCGTTAGCAGTCAGGCTTGGGCAATAGATAAAGATCCCCAGTGAGAGCTCTTTTATCAGAAAAGATTAGATCTCAACAAGTAAAATTTTTGACTTTGATCAGTTTCTCTTTTTTCTACTCCAGAAATTCTAGACTGAACAGGACTTCACCCCCTCCCCTGCAAAAACAAAAAAATCACCTTGACCAAGAAAATATAACGTATATCCTTCAAATATGACTAATAAATTATGGATTCTTCTTACTTGAAATGTTTTAGGTTAAATAAACAATACTCACAGGTTCACAATGTAGGCAAGGTATATACTGTGACGTCTCTCTTACCACCCCCCTCCACCCTTTTTATACAGACTATTCGCAGTGTTTATCATGTTCTCTCTCTCTCTCTCTTTTTTTTTTTGTAGTTCTGTATTTTGGAGACCATTGTTTATCAGTATATAAAGACTCTCCTCATTCTTTTTGATGGGTCCATAGTATCCCACTGTGTGGCTGTGTCGTGTTTCATTTTTCTACTCTTGTTGGTAGCTGTTTAGTTTTTTCCAACCTTTGTTATTTCAAACAAAGCTGCAATGACTAGGAAGGCAAAAGTTGCTTTTCTTAAAGACCTGCAAGGACAGAGGCTTTTCTTGATGACTTTTCTTAAGAATAACCACTTTGTGCCTCAGGAATGTCCTTATATGTTCTTGAAGTCTCCACTGCTGAAATTCCTGCCAGTCTTTCCCTTTGGATACCCACTTATATTTTAATCGCAGGTCCCATCCTCTCTCCATTTTCCTCATGACTTCTGCATCCCTGCTTGTTCCTCACTGCCTGATTTCTTGGGTTGGTTTTTATATCACAGAGACTCTCCTGGTATGCTTGATCATCTTCTCCTCCCTATTTCCCTGTTACCTCTTTTGATTTGAAACTTCCACCTTCGTCGCTCCTGCAGCAGGCTCTTCACCAAAGATGGGCTTGCAGTGGACACAGGTACTTTTTTAATTAAAAAAAAAAAAGAAATGTTTTATTTTTTTAATGCAAAAAGGATGAAGAAGATAAAGTTTGCCTCTTAATCTTACCACTCAGAAATGTCTGCTGTGTATACTTTGGCATTTAGATTTCCCAATTTTGTATTGAATGCATGAGTATAGTTATGTATGTGTATATATATATATAATCATTGACATCTTCTGCATATATAGTACTGAAACATTTTTCATTAATCTAATGAATCTTATAGGAATTTTCTTTTGCCATGAAAATTCTTTGTAAAAATATTTTTTTGATTGGTGTTTTTGCATGAATCTTAATTCACTTAATGCTTTTCTTCATTACATTTTTAGATTGCTCTCTTCTTTTTTTAGATTATAACTAAAACTGCTGTCAACATCTTTGTACACATTCTTGGTTAAGTCAGGACTCAGCTCAACTTGGCTATTAGGCATCCCAGCTGACTATCATTTGCTCTTCTTTCTGAGACTCTTTTTTTTTTTTTTTAAACAGACGTGTATTACTCCTTAGGCCTCCAAATTGCTTTATTTCATAAGCTCAAGAAGGCAGTTTTGAAAGTAAACTAGTGTTTCGTGGATTAGGTTAAAGGACTAGCGAATAGATTGACATTTCTTGCGCCATACTATGTGCTGGGGGTTTCATATGTATTCTTCCGTTTAATTCTCAAAATGACCTTGTGTGAGACATTTCATGTTCTCATTTTATAGGTGAGAAAACTGAGGTTCGGAGAGGATGACTATCTTGCTCAAGGTCACAGAGCTGGTAAAGAATAGAGCTGGGAATTGAATTCAGGTGTGCTGAATTCTAAACTCTATGTTTCTTAGATGTTTTAGTAATTCATTTAGTTTCAAAATAGTTTGGTAAAGGTCAAAGCAGTGATGTACTGATAAAATGGTTCTTTGGAAAACAAACCAGCAACAAAGACTTGATTTGTCATGTTTACCAATTTCAGTGGTGTAAATATCACCGCCATTGATGTTTTAAGGCTGCCAATTGTTTAATAATCCACTCATAAAATTCCTGGATGTTTAATAATCAGTGTAAGCACATACACATGGCTCCTTCATATCACTAGACCAGAAGTTCCCTTAGCTGCCCAGCCATGATTTTCTGTACTCTGAGTTATGATTGATTAGTTAAGTAAATATTGTGTCCTCAGTTGTAAGTGAGGCAACTATACACAAAGTTCTTCTAAAAAAAAAAAAAATCAGATTTTTATGGTTTTTTAAAAAAATTGTCTGATGTTCACTTACTGTGAAGTAACATATCTCCCCACTGTTGAGAATTTTTTTTTTCACACATGTGTGGCTTCCAGGGTTTGTAACTGACTCTGGGATTTCAGTCTTTCTCAGAGCATAGGAATTAAAATCAAAAGACAGACTAGTGATAAATTGTTAGGATGTGGTCAAAGATAAAAATTTAATTTACCATGTCTGCGCTTTGTAGATTCAACTACCATTGGAATATGTAATTGGAACCTGCTACAAACATGGTTTTAATCAATGATGGAAATAGGTGGGTAGGGGAAATGTGCAGGAATTATTCTGAGGACTTTCCAGCACCACCAGGGGAGAAACCACTTAAGAAAACCCAAGAGATTTAACAGTAATAAACTGTTTCCACTCCCAACAATGGTTTTATGAAACCAGCTGAAGCTATCGTTTTCTTTCAAAGCCCATGGCCTGCCACACCTGAGCATTTCTACTAACAGTGGGTCTGCATGACGCCTGAGGCCCTGCTGATGCCATTGGCAGCAGTCTGTTTGACACTGGTCGTTGCCACACAGGGACATTGGACTAAATAGTCCTCACAAATGTATTAGTGACTGAGACAGGCAATCTGGGGATGATCTATGCTTTTGTGCAGGGACTTTTTGGTGGCAAGAAGAGCCTTTGGAGATGACTTAGTCTTGGCTGAGGATTTTCCAGCTGTGGTCTGATGTGTAGGTAAATCTCCATCTTGGACCAGGGTAGGAGGCATTCCTGCTCAGTAGATAATTTTTTTTTTAAGATTTATTTATTTAACTTTTTTGGGGTGGGGGGCTGTGATGGGTCTTCATTGCTGCACATGGGCATTCTCTAGTTGGGCTGAGCAGGGGCTTCTCTTCACTGTGGTGACCAAACTTCTCATTGTGGTGGCTTCTCTCATGTCGAGCATGGCCTCTAGGCACGTGGGCTTCAGCAGTCACAGCGTTTAGTTGCTGTGCAGCATGTAGGATTGTGGGATCTTCCTGGACCAGGGATCGAACAGATATCCCTTGCTTTGCAAGGTGCATTCTTAAGCACTGGACCACCAGGGAAGCCCTCAAAGGGCTTTGACAAAGGGTGATGACCTGTCGTCATCAGCACTTCCATTAGGAGGAGCCACCTTATTAAAAGAGAAGTCCAGTGGACTCTGGTTGGATTTTTGTTTCAAGGTGTTGTTTCTCCAACAGATGCTGACATAGACAATGGGGTGGTTTTAGGTTTTGGATGTAAGCATGATCTTATTGTTTCCACTGGCAGTAGTGTGGGTGAAGAAATGGGATTAAGTTTGTCCCATCTGCCTAGTCCTACGTGTATCTGAGTCTGTGTTTGAAACAACAAAAACAACACAGCACCTCGCTGGTACCAGCTGGATGGCTCCATTCTCTCATGAGCACTCTGGTTTGTCTGGGCTCCCTCTGAGTTGACCAAGGATGACTGCAGTCTTCTATCATCTTAAAGGTGCAGCTAATAGTGCTTGTTCTCGGAATCCTCTACTCTCCTATTACAACCTCAGCCTTGTTTCTTAAGAAAAAAAAAATCAGGAGGAAAAATGTAGGCATTGGTTTAAATACACTCAGGGCCTTCTGGAGTACATTGCCGTTTACCGTCCATTTCAGTGGTGCCTAAACCATGCTGGGGAAGCTGAGCTGTGGCCTCACCTTGCTCAGTGAAGACACAGTTTTTTCTTGTTGTTCATAGTCTGCATGCATGTATTATTCCCTGGATTTTAGGTGTGGAAAAGTTCTGCTATGTCATTGACTTCATTGCTCTTGTACGGCCATGAGAAACAGTCTCATCTGCTTTGTGGATCCCTCATTGGTGCTATCTCCTCAAATGGACTGATTCCTTTCTCTCCACAAATATTGCGTTTTGATAGTAGAAAAGGCAGAGGGGTAGATGTGGTGCCTCGCAAAGTGGGGAGCAGTGAAGCCTTGATTTCTGCTTGCAGTGTGCGTAGTCCAGTTGAAAGGGATGTGTAATCATTTGGGGAATCGAGTCTGCTCTGGCTCTTGGCTCCCTGAACCTTTTCATCATCTGGACGCCAGATAAAATACAGATGTTCTGAGCTAGAAACACAGCACAGACTATTTTCCTCTTGGCTTGCACCGCCTCTTAAATGCCTGCATGCCAGACAAACTCGTTTTTAGCATTTTGGTTCGGCTATAATTCACGGAAGATATCCCAATCTGGAATGAATGATTTTCTTTCCAGCTCTGTCTCTGAAATCAGCCCACATTCTTGGTGGCCTTCGGCCGCTGGGTTTGTGATGGTGTCTGAGCTGCTTCTTACGTTAAGTCACGTAGGCGACGCTGTCATTGTAGACAGCAGCTGTGGACATCCTTCCTCTGAGACTTAGCAAGAGGCTTTTCTCCTGCCCCAGGTCATCCCTCCCTCCAGCTCTTACAAGACTCATCGCAAGCAGACCTGCTTTCAGCTGCTGCTGCTTCTGCACTGAAATGACCTTTTTAAACAAATCCTTGCCTTGAAATCAAGACAGAGAGCATCTCTTGTTTTCATCGGCGTCTCTGCATGGAATGTGAGTCAGATTTTTCCAGCAGGAGGAGGATTTTGTTTTTTAACCACCTCAGACATGGAGAGGCCACTGCAAGGTTGTAATTATCTTACCAGGAAGCCCGTGACCAAGGCTTTTGGGTTTGGCGGCCACCTCTGAAGACTCAGGTGGGAATGAATACATGTAGGTCTTTACTGTTAGACTCCAAGCTCCCACACTTTTTCTCCTTCCTGCCCCCTTTCAAGCCTACCTACTTCCCACATCTGCAACTAGAGAGGGTAAATTTTAAAAGGTAAACTTGAATGATGGCAAGTTCTAATAATCCAGCCAGAAAGACGAGCCATTTTAGCTGAAGTTCCCATACTTTACAGTGATTCTTTTTCGTCTAGAGGCTTCTCAGGTGGCACAGTGATAAGGAATCCACCTGGCAGTGCAGTAGATACAAGAGACCTGGGTTTGATCCCTGGGCCAGGAAGATTCCCTGAAGTAGGAAATAGCAACCCACTCCAGTATTCTTGCCTGGAAAATTCCATGGACGAAGGAGCCTGGTGGGATATGGCCCATGGAGTCTCAAAGAGTCAGACACGACTTACTGACTAAGCACTTCCTTGTCTAACCGGACAGGCTGTCCCACTAGTGATTTTCTTTTCTCTTTTTTATAGAGAGATATATGAATGTCATCGAAGCTATTCTGAAATCTTTGAGAAAATGGTGTGCTCCGCAGCCCACTCCACCCAGCTAGAAACACAAGTGGCCAGATCAGCTGTCAGTTGCCCTTTGGTGTTTCCTGCCTGACCAAGGGCTTCCCAGGTGACTCAGTGGTAAAGAATCTGCCTGCAATTCAAGAGTCCTCGGTTTGATCCCTTGGTGGGGAAGATCCCCTGGGGGAAGAAATGTCAACCCACTCCAGTATTCTTGCCTGGGAAATCCCACAGAGGAGCCTGTGGGCTACAATCCTTGGGGCCGCAAAGAGTCAGACACGACTGAGCGACTAAACGGCAGCAGCTCCTGACCAAATGCCAGCCACACCCTCCTCCCCTTTCCTGTGGTATCACAGAGGCTCCAGGATGCCACGTTTCACTGCCTAGCCTGCATCTCTTGGGTATCCTGAAAGCAAGGGATTGGAGTGGGGGGAGGGGGAGGAGACAGCTGGACACCTGCGATCCCTCTTGCGGGGCACATACCATTCCAGAAGCTGCCTTCCTCCTGGGTCTGGTCATGACGCACACATGTCCCCCGCAGCAGCTGCAGGCCTTCTCGGCAGCTGCTGCATTGGTTGTGGCCAAGGCCGGTGCAGGTTTCGCAGGCTTGGTGGCAGGGCTCACAGTCTCCCGTCTCTGGGTCACCGTAGAAGCCAGAGCCACAATTCCTCACACAGCTGCCCCCTACGTGAGAATATAAGACAGGAAGCCTGAAGTGGAAGCCTGGCTGGCTGAGCCGGGTGCTCTGCGCAGGGCCAAGTTCTAAACAGGCCAAAGGGAGGCTGAGGAACATTTTTTAATCTTTAAAGAAACCGTGATGACATTCGCATATTTAAACCCAAGTTTCGTGTCTTAATAAATCCAATGCTTTAAGTCCTCTTTTAACTGAAAATTTAAGTTGGCTATCAAGGGTTGGGAGCATAAAGACTTATATGTTCTCAAGACCTTGAAAAATTGCAGATAAAATGATCTCCACACATACAGGACCCCTGAAGGTCACTGTGTCTGCCCCACTCTCTCTCCCAATTGGAAGATTCACTGTGTATTTCCTTTCCAACCATTCATTTCCATCAAAGTCAATGAACTGACTTAAATCTAAGACTAAAACATCTTATTTAACTTTTACAGGGCAGGGAATATGGAACGTGAATAAAGTCTCAAGGAAAAAGTCATGTTCTGAATGTTCCAGGTGACTTCAGTTCCAAAGCATTTATTTCTCTTCAGTGTCTGTCCCTCCCCTCCACTCACTCTGCTTTCTGTCAGCTTGGAGATACTTGAGAGTAGTTAGCGAAGTAGGAGATATGCTTCAGTAATAAAAGCAGAAGGAAGTAGTCCTGACTAATGTTTATTTTCAAACCAAAGTAAAATTCCTCCTTGGACAAGAGGCACAGGAAGACTCTAAAACCTATCAGACAAGCTCTCTTGTTTCTGAATAGAGGCTGGAGCCTTGTTCTCACTTTGTACCATGCCTATTTTCAAGCTTGGGGCTTCCCTGGTGGCTCAGAGAGTAGAGAATCTGCCTGAAATGCAGGAGACCCAGGTTTGATCCCTGGGTTGGGAAGATCCCCTGGAGAA
The DNA here is from genome assembly GCA_006410875.1 of Neotragus pygmaeus. Lineage (NCBI taxonomy): Eukaryota > Metazoa > Chordata > Mammalia > Artiodactyla > Bovidae > Neotragus > Neotragus pygmaeus. The sequence goes on along the minus strand of SJYV01016461.1, from coordinate 65,701 downwards.
GGGAATGGCAACCCACACCAGTATTTCTGCCTGGAGAATTCCATGGATACAGGAGCATGGCAGGCTACCATCCATAGGGTCGCAAAGAGTTGGATGCAACTGAGCAACTATTTTCAGGCTTACCCAAGAGGAAGAAGCCCTCTTCACACCAGTAACATTCATGCTGGTCACAGTTGCCACAGTTGGTATCACACGCTTTGCATTCAAATTCTTCCCTGTATGTCTTCTCAGGACAGGTTTTATAACAGTGGTCTTTGAACCTGAGGAGATAAGATGCAGTTTTTCCCTGAGCTATGTTAACATATTAATATTTCTCTTTATCACCATAATTTAATCCCCTTATGTGTCTACACATCATTATAACACATTTGAAGTTATAATCTTTTCTCCCTTAATAACTTAAAATATAAGTGACATACACATTACATTAGTTCCAGGTGTACAACATAATAATTCAATATTTGTATATATTGCAAAATGACCACCACAGTAAGTCTAGTTAACCTCTATTATCATAGTTACAGAATTTTTTTTCTTGTGATAGGAACTTTCAGGATCTATTTTCTTAGCAATTTTCAAATATTGTACATCATTAAAATTTTTATTGAGGAATAGTTGATGTACAATATTATATGTTTCAAGTGTACCACATAGTGATTCATAACTTACATTTAGAGTTATAAAATATTAACTATATTTCCCATGTGTACAATGCATGCTTGTAAATTACTTTATACATATATTACACATCATTTTAAAATTGAGGTCTACTTAAATTACTATATTGTGTTTCAAGTGTACAGCAAAGTGATTCAGTGTGTGTATGTGTATATATATATATATATATATATATACACATACACGTATATCTTTGCCTTTAGGTTCAGTTTTATATTTATATTCTTTTTAAGATTCCTTTTCATTATAGGATATTACAAGGTGTTGAGTAGAGTTCCCTTTGCTATACAGGAGGTCCTTGTTTTCTATTTTATATATAGTAGTGTGCATGTGTGCCCAGTCCCTCAGTCGGGTCTGACTCTTTGCAGCCCCACGGGACTGTAGCCTGCCCGACTCCTCTGTCCAGGGGTTCTCCAGGCAAGAATACTGGAGTGGGTTGCCACTTCCTCCTATAGGAGATCTTCCCGACCCAGGGATCAGAACTGTGTCTCTTGCATCTCCTGCATTGGCAAGCAGATTCTTTACCGCCAGCACCACCTGGGAAGCCCCTATATACAGTAATTTGTGTATGTTAATGCCAAACTCCTAATTTATCTCTCCATCTGTATTACACATTGTTTTTAACAGGTGTCCATATTTGGGTTCAAGGGAGAAAACTTGGTCTGTTGTGTGTGTGTGTGTCATTAACCACCTCCCTCTAAACTTCAAGCATCCTTTATTGGGACTGCAGGGAGGGGCCTAGGAAGAAGGAGAAGGGTACATTTATTCATGGAGTACTGATTATGTGTCAGGTATTAGCTCACTTAAACCTCTGCACATCCCCATATGGTAGCTGTTACATATCTTTAATTTCCAGATAAGGGAACTGTAATTCCCTCAAAATTACATAGGTAAATCATGTAGGTAAGAGGGGGGACTGGGATTCTACCCAAGGTCTGTTTGAACAGACAACTTGTGTGCTTTTGCCACAAGTTTGTACTCGCCAGGTCTGAAACAGGTCAGTGTTGAGTTCAAGTAGTCTCATGAGTCCATGATGTCTATTACCAGATTATTGATATTACCAGTGAAATGCCCAAGCTTTTCTGTGTTTAGCGTTTTATATAGATCATTTCTTATTCTTGTTCCATGGTAAAACGTAATTCAGACTCCATTGAGGTTCATTTGAAGGGGGAGTGGAATGAAGTTGACCTTTGCCCTCTGGTGAATTTCACACTGTCAAAAAGATATCACAGGGAAGCTTTGTATTTCTTCCTTAACAACATCTATTGTGCAGTGTTTAATTAGCTGTATTAGAAATGATTGCATATCATAAAGGGCTATAATATGTATTTCTGGAAACAAATGTCTGATATTTTATGGTTAGTGATGCTGGCCGTGTTCTTTCAGTGTATTTGTGTCTCAAGGGGTTTTATGAAATGTGTTCTTTAGTGTGCAGTGCTGAAGTGGAGAGGTGGGCTCCAAAGTCCAACAGAGGAAACGGCTCTCAGGTGACACAGGATGTAGGTGCAGATGAAGGGGTGTGTTCTGGTATCAAAGTGAAGAAGGTAGGCAGGGTAGAGGGCTGGAGGGTGTTGGTTGTTGTTCAGTCACTAAGTCGTGTCCAACTGTTTTGTGACTCCGTGGACTGTAGCCCTCTAGACTTCTCTCCATGAAATTCTTCCCAGGCAAGAAGACTGGAATGGGTTGCTATTTGCTTTAGGGGATCTTGCCTACCCAGGGGTCGACCGTGTCTCCTACATCGCACGTGGATTCTTTACTGTCTGAGCCACCAGGCAAGACCCAAGGTGGAGGGATGCAGAGCTGTAATAGGGACAAAGAGAATCACGCACCTGCTTCTGCATGGTTGCTATTTTTTTATTTGAGTCTGAGATCTCCTTTCTTGGCTTCTAGAGGAACATTTTGTACCTCCAACCACGTGACCTTGCCATAAATGCTTGCATTTCTGCTCTTCTTTGCTGCGGGTTCATGTGGTGGGCCACATACCAGCTATGAATGTGCTGACAAAGGACTGGCTGCTCATTGAGTGTCATCTGGTCTACCTTACAATAATCAAGTCTAGACCCCTATTTAAATGGGACAGTAATTTAAATCAGTCAATCAAGAGGATGTAGAGACATAGTCAATGTAGAGAATATTAGGCAATTCTGGAAAAGTTGAATTAAAACCATGAGTTTAAGTAATGCTGAGGTTAATAGATTATTTTTAGTACGTCTCAGCTTGTTGGGTTTCCCTTCTCTCACATTGTCCTCACCCCTTTTAACCTCTTTCTACCCGCCACCACATTGTGAGTACTTGGAATCTGATGGAGGAGAAAGGCCAGGTGTTGACAGAAGGAGTCAGCCCACCAAAGTGGAGGTGACCCAAACATAGACCACCCCAAAGAGACTTGTTTCCCTTCTTTTCTTAGTTTTTCTTTCAAGATAGGCACCAATGTATCCTGGAAGGGAGACAAGAATAGGAGGGGGAGGTGATACTGAGACATAACATCCTTGATTTGTGGATTTGAATCGGAGAACTTTGGGGGTGATGGTTATTTGCATTTCATTCAGCCTAGTGGTCTTCATTTCTCATTGCCTGTAGGGGGATTAAGAGCTTAACAAACAGCTGGGTTCATCCTGGACTGTCTGACTGCCCTTTAGAATGAGGTCTCCATGCAGACATTTGGAAACAACTTGCTTGGGGTCGAGTGTATTATTAAAGTCTGTCCATAAACAGCAAGGTCTGAATCTTGGTAACCCATGGCAAGATTCCTAGACACCAGTGTCAGGCTGGGTGACTTCCAGGACCAAGAGAGAGAGAGGACCTCCTTTCGAGGCAAGAAAACAGCTGGGCTCTTATTGCTAAATCCAAGAATTGTTCATTAATAGCCTGACAAGAGAGAGTTGCTGCAAGGCCTCTTTGCTTTAATCACTGGATTTAAGATTAAGTCAGTAATGCTTAAACTGCAGAAAAAGTTAGTGCCATGGAAAAAAAAAAAGACCAAACTTACATGTAGTACCCTGTAGCGCATGATGTGCAGGTTCCTGGATCATCTGGAAAAAAATTATATTAAAAATAATAATCATTGAGTTCATCATTTGAAAAACTGAGTTTCAGAAAAGTTGTGGCTTGAAACACATGCTTATGGGATGGTTTTACAAAATGTACTGTCTAGAAATGATGTTTGAGTAGATTGCACCATTTTTAAATTAGTAACAAGATGTATACTATGATTTATCTTTATTAAAGCTAGTAAAATAAGAGTTCTCATAAAAACTTGGCCCTGACTTTCAAGGAGGAATAGGTCCAAGCTACTGGGTCTTCAAATTACTGATCATGAATGATCTACATAAAGTAGCTCCTGACCACAACCTAGGTAAAGGCTTCAGGTGTGTCCACACACACGTTTGGAAGGGACTGCAAGCTTCTGACCTGAATGGTGGATTTTTATTGAGTTACCCCTTAATGGCAATGTGAGGGAGTCTCATCTGGGAGGCTTCTTTGAAATATGGATAAGTATTTATTTTTCTAATACAGTATATCCTTTTGTTCTGCTCTTTACCACCCTCTTAAAGAAACTATCCTGTTCGCATTAAGTACAATGATTCATTGTGTCCCTGTTGGCTCAGAGGATTCTTTCCTACAACTTTCAGGCGACTTAATGAGAAAGAAAGGACTTTGCGAATCACTAACTTAGACTGTTTCTCTCTCCTGTCCCTCCCTGAAAGATCCCAACTCCAAGATCCAGTTATTAAGACAATTTGGTGACTTCCTCTGGCCTACAGTTCTTGTGAGTGACAGAGTTACTTCCAGTAAGTTCTTTCTGTGATCTTATACTCTAAGTTTGTTCTGTTCATTCTAAAAGGAGATAGAAAACAGTTGCTCCTTTTTGAAATGAATATATGAGGATTTATGTCCGTCTAGTTAAGGCTATGGTTTTTCCAGTAGTCATGTATGGATGTGAGAGCTGGACTAGAAAGAAAGCTGAGCACCGAAGAATTGATGCTTTTGAACTGTGGTGTTGGAGAAGACTCTTGAGAGTCCCTTGGACTGCAAGGAGATCCAACCAGCCCATCCTAAAGGAGATCAGTCCTGGGTGTTCATTGGAAGGACTGATGCTGAAGCTGAAACTCTAATACTTTGGCCACCTCATGTGAAGAGTTGACTCATTGGAAAAGATCCTGATGTTGGGAGGGATTGGGGGCAGTAGGAAAAGGGGACAACAGAGGATGAGATGGCTGGATGGCATCACAGACTTGAAGGACATGAGTTTAAGTAAACTCTGGGAGTTGGTGATGGACAGGGAGGCCTGGCATGCTGCGATTCATGGGGTTGCAAAGAGTTGGACTGAGTGACTGAACTGAACTGAACTAACTTTATTTAAATTAAATATTGGATTGGCCCAAAAGTGCATTTGAAATGTTACGGAAAAACCCAAATAAACTTTTGGGCCAACCCAATAAAATTATGTCCTTTGAACTTTGTGCTTGGTTTTCCTTTCTAATCTAATTTAGACTTTATTCTGGTTTTTGAGAAGTCTGCTCCTTGATGGCAGAGTCAACTTCATCTGAATCAGACTTTCATCTTGGCTCCTCCTAAACACTGTTGTGTATCACGCATACTGCATCTGATGCATGTGCTGAAAATTAGTGGAAAAGTTTCTAGAAGAGGTTCTACCATGTAAGCAGGGCTCCCTAGAACCTTCTGGAAACAGTCTAGTGATGATACCATGGAAAGGGCACTGGCCTAGGATTTGGGCTACCTGTGTTTAATTTGAAGTTTTCACCCTGGCTCAACTGTTTTATGAACTTGCATAAGTATCACTCTACTTTCTGGGTGCTGATTTCTGCAGGTATAAAATGATTCTGTTGGATAAGACTGTTGCTAAGCCTCCCCCAAATTCAAATATTCTGAAGCTAAGTCTATCAGGAGTAGGCAATCTATGGCCTACTCAGGGGGGCCCCTTTTGTTTGCATATTGTGTGTGAATTCTTCCATGCCACAGCCTCAGAGTGGTTGAAACAGAGTTAGAAAGTATTTACTGTCTGTCATTTTACATGTGCTGGCCCCTGGCTGTAGCACTGTTGGCTCATGACTTGGTCATGCTCACCTCTGTTAGATAACATGGATGTAAACATTATTATCTTAACAGCTTGTCCCAGAGTTCCTCTAAAGAGCTGTCTATATTTAGGAAAATATCTTGTTAAGCCACTTGGGATACAAGTTTAATCAAAATGATTAAACAAGAGCCAAGACAATCAAGGAGATAGCCAGGCCCTTCTGCAGGAGGCCATGATTTGCTCTTGGGAGGAAAATAGTTTTTGTGTCTGGGTCAGCATGGTTTGCTGTAGGGTAACCTGAGCAGGACAGTAAAGTGAACCATAAACCAGGCGAATTGTGTCGTCATGGAAAGGAAAAGCTCACTGGAATTTGTGGAATTCTCAGGACTGGGCTTTATGCTTCTACAGTCCTTTGACTGGGGATCTGAGTCCATTTTAAGAGGGTGCAAAGGTCCCAGTGAGTACTAGTGGTTATATTGGGTAGGTATTTCCCACTATGAGTCTGTATTTGCATCTGCATTCTTTTTAATCCTGCTCCTAAAGAAATTGCTACTACTCGGCTTGCATTTGGGTAGCTTTCCTCTTCCCAGCCTGTCCTCAATGAACATATTTGACTCTGACAGTTTTGCTAATTTGGCAAGGGCTGAGGAAATTCTAATCCTGTTCTCTAATGTTCTGACCATCCCTTCCATCTAGGAACTTAATGAGTTTGCTCTCTGCTCCCTTAAGCAGGTCACTGATGAAAATGTGAAGCAGAACCAGCCTCAGAAATGTGCATACCAATGTAATCTCCAGTCTAGGGACTTTTCCAGCCCAGTTGCTCAGTGAATTTGGTACCTTTACAACAGTTTGCATAAATGAATAATGCATAGAACAAGAACTCTGTCTTATACCAGCTTATGAATGCCCATTAGTCTTGCTCATTATTACCAGTTCTAAAGCATAAGAATTGTTGAAAAAAAAATTTCTACCCCAGAAGATTCACAAGTCAGACATAACCTAAATGGATTTAGCTTGACCACTGGGAGGCAGCTGCTATGGTAAGGTAACAATCCCAAACCTGGAAGTTGACTCTACATCAAGCTGGCATTTGGATGGTAAGGAGGGCTTAAGGAAGAAAGATACATTTTCCTGACTTTGTGTCTGTGTGTGTGTTTTTGTGTGTTGGGGTGGTGGCTGAAGAGTATAAACAAGCTAGAATTGTTAACTGTCTTGGAAGGTGTTGTCCAGAATAGGGTATTTAAATAGATCTGGTTATTTGATCTCGTCAAACTTGAGCTGAGAGAGCATATTTTGAGGAGGGATGGGGCAAGTTCAGACAGAATTCACAGTGAGAGCCGTCTACTTTTGGAAAAAAAGTCTTCAGAAATAGCCACTGACTTTTGGCTGCTCACATCCCAGCTAAGGAGAATGTGTGAGCAGATGCCTTGTCAAGACGTCCCTTCTTGGAAAAATTTGTTTTATTGTCTCGTTTTTACAGGATGGGCTGGGATGGGTAGGACTTCAGTGTCCACTCTGTCTGGAGAGAGCTGCGTGATTCTCTGTGTCCCTTTTCCACAGTTTCCTTGGAGATCAGCAGGGCTGGAACCCAGCATGTGACCTTGTGGAGACATTGACTCCTGCTGTCAGCGTCCCCTTCAGTGGTCAGCTTACATCTTCTGCCAATTTATTATATTCTCAGTAATACCTATAGCCTTTACCATTGAGTTGGGTGGATCAGGCCACATCAGGAGTTTGTAGTTTTTAATTACCAACTATATTGGAAAAGGGATATTTTAAACTTGAGATGGAGCTGAACATTTAAAAATGTCCAGAGAAAAATAATTTATTTTTATAGTTTACATAAACTTTGAGCCACATAATTAAAAATACATACAAGTTAAAATGATTCCAGTTTGCTGTTTCTAAACTTGTTGCTTATTATGTGTTTATTTTTCATCTGAGGGAGGCAGAGGAAACTTGGTATCCTAAGAACAGCTGACTCTGCAGAACTTTAGGGAAAAGTTAATGTCAAGGTGCTCCCAACTTAGTTATGGTTGGTTTTCTCTAAGTTCATTTTCAGGCTCCTAGGACTTTTATCCACACCCTATGCTAGCCAGGCCTCTATTTTCTACTGGCGATTGAAACCTATCTGACCCCTGTCCCATCACTGCAACGATCTACTAGGTTACTACCTAGGATTCTAGACTAATGGGTGCGTTAAACTCGCAGTCTTGGGAGGCTCCTAAACCTCAGTCTCTTCTCGGGTGTCCTAGATTCATTAGGGTCCTTCTACCGTGACCTCTTAGACCACGTTTGTAAAGGTGCCATAAAACAGTGCTCACGTCATTGTAATTCAACATACCCTGAATGCTTGCTTACTTTTCTCAGATCATTCCCACTTTTGGACTCAGTCACCTTCTTGGATCCAGTCACCTATATTCTAGGCTTGAGAAAATCTGGGGCTTTACCTGCCTTCCCAGTGCCTGTTACATTCAGGCAAGGCATTAGACCAAACTGATGCTCTCGCTATATTTTATAGGTTTCTAGTCCCAATAACTTTCCAAAGCTCCATAACAACACAAATCAAAAGCAGTAATCTCCATATTTTTTGAAATGTTGAAAAAAATTAGCATGTGCCTGCAATGCATATATGTCTGTCTAAATTATTATATGTACTAGTGCATGAATATTTTACATATGTCAGAAAGGCATGCCAAAGTAGAAGATTTAAAAGGATAACATAACTTTGAATACAAATTCTGTATTTTTCTATAGCGCTAATGGATTGTCTTGCATACTTTAGAGACCACTCACTCAGGCCATACCTAACCAAAAGCCATATCTGAGCTAGTGAATTCATATATTAAACTCCCCAAAATGTGTCTTACATTTGGTTCCTTAAAGTTATGATTGAAAGGAATGGCTTTCCGATGGGTTCACTCATATGCATATGTCTAAGGACTGCCTGCTCTTGACTTCCAGCCCCTATTTATAGACAGACTATATAATTCTAATCAACTTGTTCATCTAGCACTTTTGGTTTGAAAGAAAAGTTGAAAATACAGATATGAATAAACATGCTTTAATGATGGTGCTGGGTGCCACTTTTTCTACCTTTCTGCCATCCTCTAAAGATTTAGTACACAAATTTATTTCTCTAGATGAAAATAACCAGTTCTCATGTCCCTGCAAAAGACAGCCTAAAAGTTCATCTGTTGGGAACAAGTTAAAAAAATATGGCACATTTGTATAAGATGGGCTAGTACAAAACCATTCAAATTTTGTTTTTCGTGAGTATGAAAGCATTTTCATGATAGGCTAGGTGAAACAGGATAATCCATATCTAGGTACATGTATAATATATCCATCTATATGTATGTATAGATAACAACTTTATAAAAAATCAGAATAAAAAGCTAAAATGTTAATAGTAGTCATCTGTGATTTCGTGTGTCTGTGTATGTTTCTATTTTCCTAATAAGACTGTGTCATGGAATTTGTTAGAATCAGAAATGCTATTAAGGGAAGAAAGAAAGTGCTTAGGTTATGAGTCTCTGGCATCCTTTGGGCTATGTGTCTGGAAACACTCTCTGCCCACAGATCTCCCCTGAAGAAGATGGCCTTTTGGTTCTGCTCTTCATTTTTTGTCCCTTTCCTGCCCACTTCTGTTCTTTCATCTTTCTTTTTGCTTCTCAGCATTCTCTAATTCTACATCACTGGGACAGGACTGACGTTCTTCCATGGGGTGCAGTTAAAACAGTGGCAGATGTTTGTACAAACTCCCTTGTAAAAATTCACTTTTAATATGAATTGTTTTTCTGATAGGATTCTGTAAAGAAGGTAGTTGACAAGGAAATGGGGTTGTTCTTGGCTCTGTCTCAGACTCCCTAAGTGGACTAGGGCTGTCCCTTGCATTTTAAAACCACCCCTTTATGAGCAGCTGCAGCCTTCTCGGAGCATCAGTAGGATGTCACCTCCTACTGAGGTGCTCTGCTGCTTCCTTTGAGGAAACAGCATTATAAGCAGCCAGTACTTAAACTGTTTAGGGAAATAATTAAGCACATTGTCAATAATGCATATTCTCTGAGAGTAAATATGTACTTTGTTACTGCACAGTGCTGTACAAATCTGTAGGCAAGTCAGTGACGTTCCTCACCCAACCCCAGGAAAATGAACTGGGTTAAGAGATTTATATGCCAAAAGAATGCAACTAATTATAAGCCCCAAATAGCACTAGAAAGTACATAATTCAAATATGCTTTGCACTTATAATTGCTTCAAATAGTGAACACTCAAATATGAAATGGACCCTCTGACAGCTTTGTCAAAGCAGAAGATTTTTCTGGAAGGTTCAGTGGTGCTGGGATACAAAGTATTTGGTGAGGGGGACTGTTGATGATTTTCAATCGTTTTGTCCTCAGTGCTGTCCAAGGACAATGAATAAATATTTGAATTGGCAGTAATGCAAGTAGTGCAGCTGACAGTGGGGCACAACCCACTGAAGGGACACAGTAGTAGAAGAGACATGAATAAATAATCTAAATCATTGTCTACAAATGTTGGCTAAAGAGGGCTCTGCTCTATGTTGGATTTAGTCTTTACCAAGTCTCCTGATTCCAACAATGGGATAGCATAATAGTTGAACTGTTTATGGATTTTCATCCTTCTCTAAACCAGCTAGCAGGTAAAAGTGATGGCTGAGTATACACAGCTGAGTTCATGTGAGGATTGCTCATTACAGCTGTAGGTTCTTTCACTTATTCATTCATTCTAGGACTTACATTTTAGGGGGAAGACAGATGATAAAAGAAAAATTAGATCATTTTTAGAATCTAAATAAAAAATATAGTTTTTCAATAAATGTATTAAGTAGCCACTAAAGTTCAGGCTCCATGAAGACAGCTTGTTTTGTTTGGTTTTATTTTTCTGTACCTTAATATCAACAGCATTGCCTGGCACAGAGCAGACACTCCAGAAATAGGCATTGAATGAAGAAGAAAAACATAAATAATACATTCAGGTAAAGGGTTAGAAGTGATGAGACTATAATGGAGAAGGGAGGCTTTAACTTAGGCTAGTTGGGAAAGAGCCTTTCAAGAACTGACCTTTGAATAGAGATCAGAATGATAACATAGAGTTAGTTCTGAGGGTAGAATGTTCTAGACAGAGAGCAAGAAAGTTTGATCTGTTTATGGAATGTCAAGAAGGCCAGTGGGGCTGAAGAGAATAAGGAGAAAGGGAGAGAGTCAGGATATGAGGTCAGGGTCCAGGGCAGGACCAGATAAAATATAGTCTTATAGACCAAGGTAACATGTTTGCATTCTAATTAAGAGTCACGGGAAGACATGAGGTGCTGTATTAGAAAATAACTTATTTTACTGTAGACATGATTACCTTTACTAAATTGTAGATAGCAAAACAACTGTTGCATGTAACACATTGAGAAACACCCTTTTAAGGAATATAGTAGAGGAAAAATGATTAGGGATAAACTAATACTATAGCTGCAGTCATGAAGAAAAGTCAGATTTAAGAGAAATTGAGAAGATAAAATTGAAGAGAATAGATGTAAGATGTGAGAGATAAGGAAGTCAGATGACTCCTTGACTCTTGCTGGAGCACCTGGATGGAATGGAAAAGAAGGAGAATTCAGCAATGAAATAACTTAGGAGCAATAAACACTTAACTGAAAGCAATCCATGCACTGCTTTTCATGTTGTGTAGAGTATATGCAGATATGAAAGGCAACCCCTGCTCTCAAGGAGCTTGCAATCTGGTGAGGGGACAGCAAGTAACAAAGCTGGCTAGAGAAGACATCATCATGTAGAAAAAAGTAAAACAGATGTAAAAACCTTTAATCTAGAGCACCACAGAAATATTTGTTTAGGGCCTGAAGGAAACTAAGTTGTGATTCTCTTTTCTTCTCCTTTAAATAGGCGTTTCTCTCTCTTTTTGAATGGAAAAATTCAGAGTATTTTTATTATTGTTAGGGTTGCCAGATAAAATATAAGACTAAAATGAGAACCTAAGGACTACAGTTTCAGTGTAAGGCTGAATTAAAAAATAAAGTTGCCTGGAGAAGAGGCAACAACCATGGAACAACAACCAAACCATCCTGGTCCTGCATTGGCATTGGGTAGATTGAAACAACAACGACAAGAAACCTCTTCTGGGAATTTGATTTTACGTAGGTTTTTAATTATGCTGCATCTTACATTGGCTCTTACATAGGTTTTTAATCAGAATTCATGCTATCTGTGTGTTCTAAAGTATCTCATAAGGAAAACTTAAACTAGATCCAGGTAGGTAGTATCCCAAAGCAATTGGTAGAGGCAAATGCAAATCCTCTTGAGAGAAATGTAATCTTAACCGGATCTCAAAGTATTCTCACATTCATCTTTGATGTTAATCTCTCATTTTGATATTAATTTCTCATTTAAATTCTTTTTTTTTTCTGCAGTTACCCTTTGTGTTTTTTCAGTTTTTTTAAACTTTATTGAGGCTTTTAGTACTAAGTCAAAGATCTCTCTTGGTAAATTGCCCATTGCACTTAAAAATACATGGGTTGTTTTCAAGATACCTTTTTTTTTTTTTTTANATCAACACTGCTGCCTGAACACCCACTATGTGCAGAGCCCTTTGCACACCTAGGGGGAGGGGGCACTGAAGTCTCTGCCTTCTGAAAACTTGGGCCTGGAGCTGAGTCTGCTCTTGGCCTCTGGCCTGGGTGCTGGCACACAGAAGGCGTTGGTGCACATCTGCTGAAGCCCTGAGTGTGTAAATCTCTGTCAAGATGAGTGAATGAATAGATGGACTCTTTCCAGGCAGTCCCTACCCTCATTAGAATTGGTGCAGGAGATGGCAGACCAGATTTATTATCCCTGGCGGCTGGAACCTTGGGAGTGTTTGTGTTTTAGAGATTGACTAGGTCATGCCTAATCCATGGAGAAGCAGAAGGGCAGATTTCAGGAGCAAAGAACAACTCCCAACCCCACCCCTGGGATTAGCCCTCTGGCCAAGTGACAACACTTCTTTTTGTTGGGCCTCTGAGATCTGACCTAAGTACTTCCTTTGCAAGAGGGAGAACCGTGGCCCAGATCGGGTAAGGGTCACAGAGCACGTTGGCAGAGCCGGGGGGCTGGGACTCAGGTGTCTGGACCCCAGGACTGAGTGGCCGCCTGCGCTCCCTGGAGGCTGGGTTGGAGTCCGCCTGGGGGTCTTGGGGGGCAGGGCTGGCTGGGGACTTACACTGTTGGGGCTTTTGGCTTCTGCCACTGCCTGGTGGTACTGCGGTCACCGGGAGGTGGGGAGGTCAGGTGGAGGGTTGTTAGGGACTCTGCCCCCTTTGCACCTCGGTCTCTCTTGTGGGGACTAATGGCTGGGCTTTCTCAGCTCTAGGAACTGAGCTTGCTTCTGGGCAGATGTGCTGTTTTGTCCTCGCACACTTGGCCTGTTGGCCATGAGGACCCGTGCGTCACTCTCCCCCTGCCTTGGCCATCAGCTTACTGGTGAGAACACAGGCGTGGAGCCTGAGAGCCTCTGCCACTCACATGGCCAAAGGCACAGAGCTGGGACTCGAACCCGGGTCTCCTCCCTCCCAGGCACAGATCCCTTGGCGAGGTGTGGCGCGGCAGATGCTGCCTGTTCTGCGGGAGGCCTTTTTGCCTACTTTCACCATCTTACGCCATAGTGCCAACCCCCACCAAAGCCACCCTGCCTGCTTTCTGCCTGCTTTCTGCCAGGCTCAGTTTGGCTCATCCGTTTGTTCCACAAGCACCCGCCAGGGCCCAGCTGCAGGACATGGACTCAAATCCCACATCAGTTTGGTGAGGCAGTGCGGGGATGTTTGAGAGGCTTCTTGGAAGAACTGGACAGGGTCAAGTGCCGGGAGAAAACGGTAGGCAGAGGGAGACTGGGCTCCTGCACGAGCTATGGCTTGGAGAGGGTTCCTGGGCGCCTCTCTGTGCTGGGCCAGGCAGAGTGGCTACTGGCTTCCCCTCACAGAGCTCTGGGTCTCCTGAGGGAGGTGACATTAACGTGATCAGAAAGTCTGCCAGTCACCTGGCGCTGGGCTGGGGGGCTCCTGCCTGCCGCGGTATGGTCGTGTGGGCAGAGCGTGGGCGCAGGGACCAGTCCAAGAGGCCCAAGTGGGGCCTCTCCTCTCATTAGGCCTGCCTGCCTGCCCCGCTTCACACCCCAAGGCCCCACTTCCCCTTTCGGAGGCCACCAGGCCCTGTGCAGCCACGGGGCCTGCCAGGGCAGGGCCAGAGGAAGCCGGGCTGGGTTCCTGCCAGTGCTGCTTGGGTGAGGAAGTGGGTATCCTGTCTGTGTCTGTGAAAGCTGGGGTGGGCTAGCACTCCCCCAGGGGTGTGGTAGGGCTGGGAGGGGGCTGCAAGATCAGCCAGTTCTGCTGGGGAAGGGTTTCCTGAGCACCCAGAGGGCCAGTTCCTGCAGTCATAATTTGAGGTCCTAGTGCCCTCCTTCCAGGCTCCTCTAGCTGAGGAACGTGGACCCCTGCCCATCAGTATTTGACAGGAAGACCCCAGTCCTGTTTTGGTTGCAGGGAAGGGAGAAGACGGTGTGTGAGGGTAGCTCAGAGGGCTTCCTGGAGGATGAGGCCCTCCTGATCTTGCTGGCTAAGAGGACGCTCCCTGGCGTGGCTGCCTGATCTTGCCCTTGGAAGGCAGAGGGAGGTACTTTGACGGAGTCCACTTTGCACCCCCGCCCCTCCCCGCTCCGGAGCCTTGAAAGCAGGGAGGGCTGGAAGCGGTTGGCACTTGGAGATGTTCTGGGCTCTGCGGATGTCAGCATTGTGAGGGGGATGGGCAGGACCCTGGATGGCCTGTGTTCAAATCCCGGCTCTCTCTCACGAGCTGTGTGGCCTCAGGCAAGTAACTGAATCTCTCTGTGCTCAGTTCCCACATCCATAAAAGAGACACAGGAGTCTCACCTACAGGGCAGGCATGCGGATTCAGACAGCACTGGGCACACAGTGAGCACCCAGCAGATTCTCTGATGGTCTGTCCTGCTCAGTCACAGGCCCTGGGGAGGCAGGGAGCGCGGAGCCCACCAGGGCCGCTTGGGGGCGCAAGCTTGATTCCCCGGCTGTCACTTTCTGCCTAAGCATATCCCTGGGCTCCCTAACTCCTCTTGCCCAGGAGTCTCTGGAGGGCACTGGAGAAGAAGCAGGAAGCAGCCTACCTCTTGCCACCTTGAGCCCCCTGCTGCTCCAGTCAGTCAGGGACCTGGTGGCCAAGGTATAAGGCCCAGGTTGGGGTGGGGAGGGCTCCCCAGAGGAGGTCTCAGCCAGGACTGGTTGTATCTCAGGGGCCCACTCCCACCTCTGAACCAACTTTTCTTGGCTTGGATTCTCAAGGGGGCATGAGGGCTTTCCGGACACAGCATGCTGGGGCAGGAGGCCTAGCATGGGCCTTGGGACTCTTGGTTGCAAGTGCCTGAAGCTCACTCTGGCTTCAGCCGAGGTGGGGCATTGACTGTCCCTTGTGAGTCAGCATCTTGGAGTGGCTTGAGCCTCTGACAGAGCTGGAGCCGGGGCCCCGGGGCTGTATGCAGGGCTTCATCTCTCTCCGGGGCCCCCGGGGCTGTATGCAGGGCTCTGTCTCTCCCCGGGGCCCCTGGGGCTGTATGCTGGGCTCCATCTCTCTCCGGGCCCCAGGGCTGTATGCAGGGCTCTCTCCGGGCCCCCCGGGGCTGTATGCAGGGCTCAGGCTCTCCCCGGGGCCCCCGGGGCTGTATGCAGGGCTCTGGCTCTCTCCGGGGCCCCCGGGGCTGTATGCAGGGCTCCGGCTCTCTCCGGGGCCCCCGGGGCTGTATGCAGGGCTCCGTCTCTCTCCGGGGCCCCCGGGGCTGTATGCAGGGCTCCATCTCTCCCCGGGGCCCCCGGGGCTGTATGCAGGGCTCCGTCTCTCCCCGAGGCTGTATGCAGGGCTCCGTCTCTCCCCGAGGCTGTATGCAGGGCTCCGTCTCTCTCCAGTTCTCCGTGTGGGCTTCCTTGCCTCATCTGTCACAGTGTGGCTCCCTTGGCTGCCAGGTCCAGGCCACTGGCAAAGAGAGCATCTTTCCCTTGTGGGCCAGCAGAAGTCCCAATGAGGACTCTCATTGGTTTGGTCCCACGTCCATCCCAGGTGGCGCTAGTAGTAAAAAACCCACCTGCCAATGCAGGAGATGTAAGAGACACAGGTTTGAGCCCTGGCTTGGGAAGATCCCCTGGAGGGGGGGGCATGGCAACCCACTCCAGTATTCATGCCTGGAGAATCCCATGGACAGAGCAGCCTAGAGCAGTCCATGGGGTCACACAGAGTCAGACATGACTGAAATGACTTAGCACGCGTGCACACACCATCCTTAAACCAGTCACTGGGACTTGGGAGAGACTGTGCTGATGAGCCAGACCTGGGTCACGTGCCCCCTGGACTGGGGGCTGGGGGAGGGGGAGAGGACCGCACCTAGCAGGAGCAGGAAGCACCTTCCCACTGGACCCTTGGGGCCTCCCCCTCCTTTGTGAGAAGGGGCCGCTTCCCCACCAGCACTGCTGTGAGGTGGGAGTGGCAGCGAGGGAAGCCTGGGACTCCAGCCCCTCCAGGTAACGGGGCCTCAAGGTCTCTGCTCTGGGTGTCCGTGGAGTTCACACAGGCTCCGGGGGGTGGAGGTGAGGGAGTGCGGAGGCAGGTGGGCTGGGCCTGGCTTGACCTAAGGTCAGACTTACAGCGAGAACAGCGCCCGGTGCTGGAGAAACTGCCCCAAGAGGGGATCAGCTTCCCGTCACAAGGCCTGCGAGCTGAGGTTGCAGAAACGCTTGTTGGAGATGTGGCAGGAATTCATCCAGGGTCTCAGAGGGGTCCCCGAGTTGCCGACTGAGCTGGTACTGGCAGAAGAAGAGCCTTGAAACCTGCCCCGACAGAGAGGCCTCTGGATCTCATTTTGGGGAGGAGCTGGCCTGTGGAGCCCCTGGAGGAGGGCATGGCAACCCACTCCAGTGTTCCTGCCTGGAGAATCCCATGGACAGAAGAGCCTGGCAGGCTACAATCCAGGGGGTCTCAAAGAGTTGGACGCAACTTAAGCGAATTAGCATGCATGCATGGCCTATAGAGATACCCATTGGTGCTGGCTTCTCTGTGGGAGGTAGTACCGTAGCCCTTCCTCCCAGCCTGGCCTTGCACTGCTCCGTTTGTTCCAGAAGCTGGATAGCGTCCCTGGGTGGGTCCAGTCCCCATGCCCATGCTGCCCATTGTCCACCTTCTCGCCTGCCTGCTGTTGCCCAGGATGTGGCCTAATTAGATCCCCAAGAGAAGTGTTTATGGGGCCTGAGTTTCCGAGGATCCTTTCAGCTAATCCCTCCCTCTCCCTGCCTGGCTCAGCCAGGCTTTATGTGCCTGGAAGAGCAGGTTGGCGTTGGGGGTGAAAGGCCCTGTGGGGTGTGTTTGTGTGTATGAGTACACACACGTGTGGGTGGGGGTGCGCTTGTGCACATCCTGGCCACCCACAGTCTGTCCTGGGGCTGCGCCGGGGGTGGAGCAGCGGTGGAGAGTTGCCTTGGCCCCTTGGAGTTTGGGTTTCTTAGCCTGTCAGTCCTGGTGCCCTGAGGTTGGCACCCGTCCACAGAGATGGTCAGTGTTGTGAATAGTTTTGGCAGCTGGTTCAGTCCCTGGGAGCTGCTGCTTCTGGAAGGAGCTCTGTAGGGAAGCCTTTCCCTGTTGACTGAAACCATGAGGCTGGGCCAAGGGGTCCTGCTTTGGGAGCTGGCAGCCCCGGGCTTGAGTCCCAGCCCTTCTGCCTACCAGCTCCAGCTGTGTGATTTTCGGCACGGCTCAACCTCTCTGGGCTCGGTTTTGCCTGGCAGGTTACGAGGGTGAGAGTGGAGATGTGCGTGCGGGCGCCTGGTATGACGCTGTTGTGGCTGTTCCGTGTGCCCTGGAGAGGGGGCTTCTCGGGGCAGGCGCCCCGTCTTGCTCTGTGACTCCTTCAGCACAGGGCTGGTTAGCACTCAGACGTGCCTGTGCTGGAACAAAGACTAGTGAGTGTCGCTTTAGAGGTGGCAAATGCGTGGGCTGTGCTGCGTGAATTTTAGAATTATTTTTTTTACTGAACTACACGGCTATGGTTTTTCCTCTGCTTTTGAATTGTGGTGTTGGAGAAGACTCTTGAGAGTCCCTTGGACAGCAAGGAGATCCAACCAGTCCATTCTGAAGGAGATCAACCCTGGGATTTCTTTGGAAGGAATGATGCTAAAGCTGAAACTCTAGTACTTTGGCCACCTCATGCGAAGAGTTGACTCATTGGAAAAGATTCTGATGCTGGGAGGGATTGGGGGCAGGAGGAGAAGGGGACGACCGAGGATGAGATGACTGGATGGCATCACGGACTCGATGGACGCGAGTCTGAGTGAACTCCGGGAGTTGGTGATGAACAGGGAGGCCTGGCGTGCTGCGATTCATGGGGTTGCAAAGAGTCGGACACGACTGGGCGACTGAACTGAACTGAACACTGATTTACAGCGTTGTGCCAACCTCTGCTGTACAGCAGACTGACTCGGTTATACACATATAGACATTCTTTTTTAAAATACTCTTTTCNTGCCTGGCAGGTTACGAGGGTGAGAGTGGAGATGTGCGTGCGGGCGCCTGGTATGACGCTGTTGTGGCTGTTCCGTGTGCCCTGGAGAGGGGGCTTCTCGGGGCAGGCGCCCCGTCTTGCTCTGTGACTCCTTCAGCACAGGGCTGGTTAGCACTCAGACGTGCCTGTGCTGGAACAAAGACTAGTGAGTGTCGCTTTAGAGGTGGCAAATGCGTGGGCTGTGCTGCGTGAATTTTAGAATTATTTTTTTTACTGAACTACACGGCTATGGTTTTTCCTCTGCTTTTGAATTGTGGTGTTGGAGAAGACTCTTGAGAGTCCCTTGGACAGCAAGGAGATCCAACCAGTCCATTCTGAAGGAGATCAACCCTGGGATTTCTTTGGAAGGAATGATGCTAAAGCTGAAACTCTAGTACTTTGGCCACCTCATGCGAAGAGTTGACTCATTGGAAAAGATTCTGATGCTGGGAGGGATTGGGGGCAGGAGGAGAAGGGGACGACCGAGGATGAGATGACTGGATGGCATCACGGACTCGATGGACGCGAGTCTGAGTGAACTCCGGGAGTTGGTGATGAACAGGGAGGCCTGGCGTGCTGCGATTCATGGGGTTGCAAAGAGTCGGACACGACTGGGCGACTGAACTGAACTGAACACTGATTTACAGCGTTGTGCCAACCTCTGCTGTACAGCAGACTGACTCGGTTATACACATATAGACATTCTTTTTTAAAATACTCTTTTCTATTATGGTTTATCCCAGGAGATATAGCTCCTTGTGCTATCCAGTAGGACCTTGTTGTTTGTTCATTCTAAATATGATAGTTTGCATCTAGTAACCCCAAACTCCTGGTGCCCCTCTCTCCTTCCCCTGCCTCCTGGGCAACCACAAGTGTGTTTTCCATGTCTCTGAGTCTGTTTTGTAGATAAGTTTGTTTGTGTCATATTTTAGATTCCACGTGTAAGTGACATCGTATGGCATTTGTCTTCCTCTTTCTGACTTCACTCAGTGGAGTCATCTCTAGTTGCATCTGTGTTGCTGCAAATGATATTATTTCATTCTTTTTCTTTTTCTTTTGGCTGAGTAGTATCCATTGTGTGTATTCATCTGTTGAGGCATATTTAGATTGTTTCCATATTTGGGTTATTGTTTAGTCAGTTTTGGCTATTGATACCACACAAATTTTAAAAATTAGCTATCAACATTTGAAGACCGGTATTTCATGTAGAAATCAGATTTGTAGCTTGTCCAGGCACTTTGAACACTTTGGCAGCCCTGGCTCAACCCCCTCAGGGTTGCCTGGGTTAAAGAGGTGGTTGCCAAGGCTTGGGGACACCTGCCTGGGCCCAGGAGGAGCACAGGGGCCTGGACCTCTGGCAAAGAGCCCCTTCCTCTGCCTCCAAGTATGTGGTTTTTCTGTTTTGTACCCATGACTTGAGGAACAGGAGCTCCCAGATGGAATGATGCCTCAAGTGGGTCCTGATTCAAGGTGACCCTGGGTTACTCACTGGGGGTCTTCACTGAGATGCTGAGATTCTGGGTGCCCTGCTGTTCTATCTTTGGAGTCCCTGGACTGACGCTCCTTTGCAGCTTGCACCAGTGGCCATCTGCAGCTCTTGTGACTGCCCTGAGCCTTCCCGCGTCTGACTGCCTCCCTGCCCTCTGCCACCCGCCTTGACCTGGCTCCTGTCCCTGAGGCAGGCCGGGATGATGTTGGGGGCCTGGACTCCTGGTCTGCTCCCTTGACCCAAGATTCCTGTTGAGAGCGTGGCAGCCGCCCCAGGCTCCAATGGCTGCAGCTAAGGATTGCACACTTTTGGGTAACTTTCTCTCCCTGGAGACTGGGAGCCCTAGGGGAGAGAAAGCCAGCCTGGCACATAGGAGATACAGTGGACCTGGTGTGCCATAGGCATGATTAGCAAGCCTTTTGGGAATGAACTAATGAGTAAATATATGAATGGTGCTAGAGAAAGAGGGAGACCCTCTGGGACGAGCATTGCAAGCCTGGGGTCTGCTCTCAACTTTGTGACTAAGGGTCCACTGTGTTCTTCTCTGAGGTTCAGTTTTTTCTGTGAAGTGGTACTTGCTAGCTTGTCAATGGATCCTTTTAGAAAAATTCAGTCTTGGGTGGAAACTTAACATAATATTAATGCAAGGGGGGTGCTCTGAGTGGAGCTGGTGTTCGGGTCTAAGACTCACTGAAAAGCTCCAGTAATCGAGTGAGTGAGGTCTTCACACAAGAACCATTGGAGTAGAAGAAATCCTGCAGACAGACTTCACGCGTGTGGCCACCTGACTTAGGACAAACGTGGCTCCACTGACTCTTTTGAGGGAAGACTGTGGCTTCACTTGAGGCCAGTGGGGTGATCAGATGCCCATTCAGAAAAGGAGCTTGACCCCCCCTCATCATACTGTACCCCAAAATTCCCTGAGATGGACAGAGGCCTACATGCAGTCAAACTGCTAGAGCAGTGCTTTCCAGGAGAAGTTTCTGGATGATAGAGGGGCTCCATATCTGCACTGGCCTCTGTGATAACCACTAGCTGTGTGTGGCTGTTGAGCACTTTAAATGTCACTGCTGTGACTGAGGGACTGACTTTTGTTTAACTTTAAAAACGTGTGTGTAATCATCATGTTATCGTGCTGTTGCTCTGTCGCTCAGTTGTGTTTGACTCTGCCACCCCATGGACTGTAGCCCGCCAGGCTCCTCTGTCCACGGGGCTTCTCCAGGCAAGAATATTGGAGTGGGTTGCCATGCCCTCCTCTCATGCTATTATTATGCTCAAAAAATTAAGTGTAATTTACTAACCTAGTCCCACCTTCGGTTCACACGTACTTATTTGGGCGCTGCACGGGCTCTATCTAGTTGCGGTGAGCAGAAGCTTCTCTCCAGTTGCAGGGCTCAGGCTTCTCATTGCGGTGGCTCCCCTTGCTGTGGAGCAGGGGCTCTAGGGCTCTCAGGCTCGGTAGTTGTGGTGCTTGAGCTTAGTTGCTCTGTGGCATGTGGGATGTTCCTAGACCAGGCATTGAACCCGTGTCCCCTGCCTTGGCGGGTGGATGCTTAACCACTGGACCACCAGGGAAGTCCCAGTTCCCATTTAGATTTCACCACTTGTTTCAAAACAACTTTTTGTAGTTGTGCACTTTTTAAAAATGTTATTTATTTGGCTGTGTCAGGTCTTAGTTGCAGCATGTGGGATCTTGATCCCTGACCAGGGAACAAGCCTGGACCCCCTGCACTGGGAGTGTGCAGTCTTGGCCACTGGACCACCACGGAAGTCCCTGTAGTTGCAGTTTTTAAAAAAATCAAGGTCTAGATCATGTCCACTATATTGGGTTTGTAAGGCTTTTGGGCTTCTCTGGTGGCCTAGTTGGTAAAGAATCTGCCTGCAGGGTAGGCAGGTTCGATCCCTGGGTCGGGAAGATCCCCTGGAAAGGGGATGGCAACCCACTCCAGTATTGTTGCCTGGAGAATTCCGTGGACAGAGGAGACTGGCAGGTCCGTGGGGTCGCAAAGGGTCAGACATGACTGAGCAAGTGACACCTTTTTTTGTTTTTTGTAAGATTTTAAAATTTATTTTAGCGTGTAACATCCCCACTATCTCTATGTCACTGACTGGTTAATAATGGGTTATTTGTCCTGTAGGTCAGTAGTTTTCAAAGTGTGGACCAGCAGCTTCAGCATCTCCTAGGAACATGTGCGAAATGCCCATTTCTTCTCAGACCCCATCTAGTCCTGCTGAAACAGCACCGGGACTGCAGCCCAGCGATTTGTGTTTTCGCACGTCCTCCGGGATCTCACCGGGGTACCCCTGTTGTTGTGACTAGCCCGCTTCATAGATTGGGCTGATTGCGACCTCCTGTTGCCATTTACCTTCTCCAGCTGGCCTCTATATGGGACTGAATTTTTCATTTCATTAAAAATTTTTTAAATTTATTTATTTTTGGCTGCATCGGGCCTTCGTTGCTGCACATGGGCTTTCTCTAGTTGGGGAAGGGGATTACTCTTCATTGCAGTATGTGGGCTTCTCGTTGCAGAGCATGGGCTCTAAATGCACCACATCAGTGGCCACTGCGCCTGGGGTCAGCACTTGTGTCTCCTGGGCTCCAGAGCACAGGCTCAGTGGCTGTGGTTCATGGGCTTGGCTGCTCCGTAGCACATGGAAGCTTCCCAGACCAAGGATTGAACCCGAGTCCCCTGCACTGGCAGGTGGATTCTTTACCAGTGGACCACCAGGGAAGTCCTAATTTCACTTTTAATCAATTTAAGTTTAATTTTTGACAGTGATATGTGGCTAGTGGCTACTGTGTCGGACAGCACAGTTCTAAGAAATACAGGAAACTAGCTTTATGACCTTGGGGTGGGCCAGGCTTTAAATAAGACCTGAAAGTTAGGTTTGGGCTAAGGTCACTAATCACACCTGGGTGTGAGTCCTGACCTCACTCTCCCCCGATGCCCAGCCTTCCCAGTCCAGATCAGATCTCAGTCTTCTTTGTGTCTCTGCAGAGCTGAGGAGCCCGAGTGGCCATTCACTTGGACCTGAATCCAGAGGCGGATGCTGGCGGTGCAGTGAACCAGGCCTGGCAGCGGGAGCAGTGTGGGCCCCGTGTGTCCATGGAGCTGCCAGCCGAGGGGGTACCTTCCCAGCCCCACCTGCCAGGCTGGGAGAGGCCAGAGGCCTAGGCACGCAGCCGTGGGTGTCAGCAGACAAATGCTCCCCAGGCCGTGGGGTTTCCTGTGTGGACTGCTGGGTGGGTGTGCCAAGGTGGAGGATGCCAGCCAAGGGGCGCTACTTCCTCAACGAGGGCGAGGAGGGCCCCAACCAGGATGCGCTCTACGAGAAGTACCGCCTCACCAGCCAGCATGGGCCGCTCCTGCTGATGCTCCTGTTGGTGGCCATCGCTGCCTGCATCACGCTCATCGTCATCACTTTCAGCTATGGGGTGAGTCGGGGCAGCCTGTGGGTGCTGGGGCTTCCCTGGGGTCCAGGTCTCAGCTCAGATGCTCTGTACTTGTGAGGCCTTGGGCACGTCATTATTTTTTTTAAGCCTGAGTTTCTGCATCTGTAAAGTGTTATGGAGCATATATAGGCTGGTTCAGTTCAGTCGCTCAGTTGTGTCCGACTCTTTGGGACCCCATGAACTGCAGCACGCCAGGCCTCCCTGTCCATCACCAACTCCCGGAGTTTACCCAAACCCATGTCCATCGAGTCGGTGATGCCATCCAACCATCTCATCCTCTGTCGTCCTCTTCTCCTCCTGCCCTCAATCTTTCCCAGTATCAGGGTCTTTTCAAATGAGTCAGCTTTTCACATCAGGTGTCCAAAGAATTGGAATTTCAGCTTCAACATCAGTCCTTCCAATGAACACCCAGGACTGATCTCCTTTAGAAAGGACTGGCTGGGTTTCCTTGCAGTCCAAGGGGCTTTCAAGAGTCTTCTCCAATACCACAGTTCAAAAGCATCAATTCTTTGGCACTCAGATTTCTTTATAGTCCAACTCTCAGATCCATTCATGACTACTGGAAAAACCACAGTCTTGACTAGATGGACCTTTGTTGACAAAGTAATGTTTCTGCTTTTTAATATGCTATCTAGATTGGTCATAACTTTCCTTCCAAGGAGTAAGTGTCTTTTAATTTCATGGCTGCAATCACTATCTGCAGTGATTTAGGCTGGAGGAAGACACATTTTTTTTTTTTTTAATTTTTAGGTCTGGGGTGGTTTTAGATGGTACGTTAATTTGGGCAAATAAATGACCATCACTTTTCTGCACAATGGACTTTGATTCTATTGAAGGTGTAGGTCAGGGAGGGCCGGTGTGTCCCTGCTCCCACTTCTGGTACCAAGGCAGACATCATGAGTCAATCCCAGCACTTGTGCTCAGGGAGCCTGGCCATGGTCTCAGCGTCCTTCTCAGCACAACTGTCCAGGCAGACACCACAGCCATGACCTGTGTGTGGCTGTTGAGCACTTGAAATAGGGCTAATATGTCTAAAGAACGGAACTTTCTACTTTGTTTCGTTTTTATTTATTTTTATGCTTTGGTTGCAGATGTGGGATCTTAGTGCCCCAACCAGGGATGAACCTGCACTCCCTGCAGTGGAAGTGCAGAGTCTTAGCCACTGGACAACCAGGGAGGTCCCTTACATTTACTTTTAAGTTAGTGGGAATTTAATTTTGAATAGCCACAAATGGCTAGTGGTTGCTGTATAGGACAGTAAGCTTCTAGGAGAAAACAGCAGAGACTAAAGGGTATTAACGGAGCGGTATGAATAAGGTAAGGCGGCCAGCGCTCAATAGGTGCTCCGCCAGTGCTGTCTGTGTCTCTGTGGGTGTACACTCAGGGACGTTTGGTCAGTTGGCAGCTGGTGTACTGCTGTGGGCCTGCCCTAGATCAGTCTCTATGCTCGTCTTGCGTAGGGGCCCTGGGGGAACAGGTGCCGGCCCGCTGTGCATGGTCTGCCCTGTTACCCTCCTCCCCGCAGGGCGCACGTCTGCGCCTCTCCTTCGTGCCTCCCCCGTCTCGGATGCCCTTGGTCATCATTTCCCCTTAAAGGTCCTTTCGTTCTTTTAAGTTAGGAGCGGTGGCCCCTTCCCGCCGAGGGCTTCTGTGTGCTTATACCTGGGCCCTGCAGGTGTGCACAGAGCCCCTGGGCCCCCTGGGGGGGTTCGCTGGGGGAGAGGGAGTGGGCAGTGAGACCATCCCAGGGCTGGGCCGGGGAGGGTGCAGAGGGCAACTGGGGAAAGGTGGTGGTGCAGGCACCCCAGCTGAGGCAACGGCGCCAAGCCTGAGCAGACACAGAGCCTGATGTCTAGAGGGAGGAAGGGCACCGCCCACGAGGAGGGAGCCGCTGGTGACCTCACTTAGGCAAGCTGGCCAGGCTAACCTGGCAGGCTTCCTGGAGGAAGTGACACCCTGCTGGATAGCCGTGGCATTTCTGTGCATGTCTGCCCCACCCAGGACCCCTCCAGACACCGGGCCATCCTGGGGACGGCGTTCTTCACGCTCGCTGTGTTTGTGGTCCTCTACGTGCTGGTGTACATTGAGTGNTAAACCATTTTGATAATGTCACACTAAATAATTGCAGATAATTTAAACCCCACACTTAACCCTGTCTCTTATACACATCTCCTTTTTAAAAAACACATATTGATGCAAAAATCCTTAAAGTTAACTAATAGCATCCAGGAGCACATGAAAAAGCAATGCACAAAGAGAGTTTCTTTCCAGAAATCTAAGGATAGTTCAGTTTTAGCCAGCTTTGACCATTTTAATAGACCAAATGTGAATCCAGAAGATCATTGTCTGTGGATGTTGAGTTAACTTTATATAAAAGCCAACACCATTCTTCCTGGTGTGCTGGACACATTGCATTTGCTCTTCCAGATCGTCCTTCACTCTGCTCTGTGCCCCAAGAGGCTGGCCTGTATGGATTTCATCAAAGGACTGTTTCAAGCCCTGAGGTCTAGCTGGGTTCAGGAAGCGAGAGTGAGGTCACAGTATTAAGGTCCTGTTTCCTTCTCTGAAGCATGGTTTCCAACTAATTTTGTGCCTCAGAAAAAAAGTCACTGCTACCCTGAAGTTGGCTTTTCTATTTAACTTTCTCCCTCTATGTTCTGGACAGTGTTTCAGTTCCTTGTCCTTTCTATCCTTGCTATCATTTCAGTTTTCTAAATAATCTTTGAGGTTCCTTGATACTCCAGCCTCACCTTAAAAATATTCCCTTTGTTAAACTAAAACTAATCGAATTTTAGTTGTGTCTGATTCTGTGACCCCATGCACTGTAGCCCACCAGGCTTCTCTGTCCATGGAATTCTCCAGACAAGAACACTGGAGTGGTTAGCCATTCCCTTCTTCAGGGGATTTTCCCAACCCAGGGATTGAACCCCTCTCTCCTGCAGCTCCTGCATTGCAGGTGGATTCTTTATATTTGAGGGTTCCCCTGATAGCTCAGTTGGTAAGAATCTGCCTGCAATGCAGGAAACCCTGGTTCAATTCCTGGGTTGAGAAGATCCCCTGGAGAAATCCATGGACTNGCTGCAGTCCCTCTGCTGCCTCCAGGGGCTTTTTGGTGTCAGGCCTTACAGGTAAGTATTTCCTCCATTTTGAGCTAATTTTTGTGTATGACATGAAGACAGTCCAGTTTTATCCTTTTGCATGTGGCTGTCCAATTTTTCTAAAACTATATATTAAAGAGATGGTATTTCCCCATTGCATATTCTTGCCTCTTTTGTCACACTAATGAGTACATATGTGGTGTGTCTGGTTTTTTCGTTTTGTTTTGTTGTGTTTTTTAACCAGATACCACACTATTTTGATTACTGTGACTTTGTGGTATAGTTTGAATCGGGGAGTGTAATACTTCCAATCCAGTTTTGTTACTCTTTCTCAAGATTATTTTCACTCTTTAGGGTCTTTTCTGTTTTCATGCAAATTTTAGAATCATTTGTTCTAGCAGTGTGAAAAATGATATTGGTATANCCGCCGGGTGGGGGTGGCGGGGCGGCCGCGTCATGTGACGCTGTGTGCAGGTGCCCTTCTTCCTGTTCGTGGTCTTCGTGGTGTACACGCTGCTGCCCTTCAGCATGTGGGGGGCCGTCACGGCCGGACTCGTCTCCAGCGCCTCCCACCTCCTGGTGCTTGCCATTCTGGCGGGAGCCTTCACCAGCCCCAGTGTCCACATGGGGCTGCAGGTGAGGGGCGTGGGGCCGGCTAAGCCTCAGGTGGGGCTGTGGTTTGGACTGAGGGCAGCTGAGGCTGGTGTGGGCGAGTTGGAGGCCTTGAGACAGAGGTTTGCTGACAGGAGGCCTCCAGGCCAGGCTTTATCCCAGTCGGCAGGTGTCCCGCCCTGCAGCCTTTGTTTTGCCGGCCTGGGGTATCCCAGAGTTCAGCCTCTCCCTCCAGCCCTGACCTTCGGGGTCCTTCNAGGCTGGTGTGGGCGAGTTGGAGGCCTTGAGACAGAGGTTTGCTGACAGGAGGCCTCCAGGCCAGGCTTTATCCCAGTCGGCAGGTGTCCCGCCCTGCAGCCTTTGTTTTGCCGGCCTGGGGTATCCCAGAGTTCAGCCTCTCCCTCCAGCCCTGACCTTCGGGGTCCTTCCTGGGTCCAGTGCACTGTGCTGAGTGAGACCCTGTTCAGAGGTTTCCCCTGCTCACGTCAGAGCCCCACTGGACAGGGTTGGACACCCTGTCTTCTCTTCGTGTTGAGGCATTATGAATGGTCAGTGAGGATGGTCGGTTGTGTGTTCAGTCTGGGAGGCGAAGGCCAGAGCTCTGGGCAGCCAACCAGGCGCTGTGCCTTCCGTGACTGTCCTTGGCGCCCCCCTGGGCTCTGTGAGGAGACATGCTCCTGCCTCTGTTTTAGTGGCTCTGGGTCCTGAGCCCTTCGCACTAAGGACCAGAGGATGCCTGGAGGATGCAGACACAGGCCTGAGTCCCATCCTGCGGTCACAGCGACTCACTTGGGGACCAACCCCTATCTGGACCTCAGTTTCTGTACCTGCACCCCCTGGGAGGCCAGGGATAGGGGAGAGGGTCCCAGCACCAGCCTGCCAAGGGGGCCAGTGTCCTGGGGGCATGGGCCAGGCCTGATGCTGAGCCTGCTGTGGCCCACCTGCAGCTGCTGGCCACTGCGGTGGTCTTCCTGTGCGGGAACCTCACAGGCGCCTTCCACAAGCACCACATGCAGGACGCCTCCCACGATCTCTTTACCTACACCGTGAAGTGCATCCAGATTCGGCGTAAGCTGCGCATCGAGAAGCGCCAGCAGGTGAGGAGCTGCTGCCCCCCGGAGCTGCCGCCCCTCGTCCCCCTGCCGTCCTCCAGGCCCCATGCCCTGTGCCCTTTCTCTGACACTAAGTGTGTACACGGGGCGCCTGACCAGACACCTGTGCCGGCGTCCCCTAGGGGGCTGCCGGGCCACGGGAGGTGTGTGCCTGTGGGTTGGTGCAGGACGAGCACCAGCTGCTGGGATGCGCACAGGGTGCAGAGAGGACGGGGGCCTGATGCCGCCTCGCCTGTGCCCGCGTGCCAGGAGAACCTGCTGCTATCCGTGCTGCCTGCCCACATTTCCATGGGCATGAAGCTGGCAATCATCGAGCGGCTCAAGGAACGCGGTGACCGCCGTTACCTGCCTGACAACAACTTCCACAACCTCTACGTCAAGAGGCACCAGAACGTCAGGTGGGTGGCCGGCGGGCCCGTGTGCCCCAGTGTCTCCCGGGGAGCCCCATACCCTCCTACCTGGAGGCCCAGGAGACTCCCCCAGGCTGGGGAGAGGTAAATCCAGGCCTCTCCCCGGGCCTCAGTCTCCCCCTTTGCTCCCCGAGAGAGTGAGGTTGGATTACATGGGTACTGGAGGAAATCCTCTCCCCACTAAAATGGTCAGACTCTGTGCATGGACGTGACTGCAGGGAAGGAAGGGGCCATTTGCAGGTGATTCTCCATGGGGCACAGGATCCCCTCCAAGGAGGCGAAGCCCCCCTCAGGTGACCGCTAGTGGCCCTCCAGCCCTGACACCTGATCTTGACTTGAAGACTTGAAGGGCCTGCAGAGTCTTATTTGATGGCGCTGCCCTGAGTGAAGTGTAGATGCGGGTGCTGTGAGCTCCACTCTGGCCCTCTGCCTGTAGCTCCACCTTACCTCTGAGGCTGCCCGTAGCCTCTGGGCTGCAGATGGTCCAGAACCACAGGCTCAGGAGCTGGGAGATCTGGTGCAAAGTGCAGCTCTGGCTCCCCAGTGCGTCTTCACCTCCCTGGGCCTCAGTTTGCTCATCTGCAGAATGGGGGTTCTACAAGGGCAGTGTGAGGTGTGATGAGAGGTGTGAAGGCACTGGGTGTGGAGCTTNGGAATGTAAACTAGTACAGCCACTGTGGAAAACAGTGTGGATTCCTTAAAAAATTGCAAATAGAACAAATTTTTTAAAATCTGCATCCTATCATGACAGAGCACACAGTCTGCATACAGCAAAGAATCGGTTGAGGGTCCATCAGCCTCGTGGAATCCTGTCAGCTACCCAGCTCCAGGCAGCCTTTCAGTGACAGCTTTGTTTGCCACTGAAGAGGAATCAACAGGAGGCCAAGGAATTTATGTTTCATTGTCTAAAAAATGATCCATTGAAAACAAGTCACCAAGCCGAGTTTGTCAGCCTCGGGAAATGACATTTTATAATGGGTTGGGGAGAGACAAAAATCATTGCTGGCTAAATTGACAGGCTTGGTTCTCTAAGGTGGGGACTCACATTTGAAACTCCAATCAATCCTGTCTTAAATAATAACGTGATCCAAAAAAAGCAGAGAGAAAACAAATTTTAATCTGATCATAATGTTATGGGAACTCTCTTTTAGGTTAAAGCCACTTTTCTGCTGCTGCTTTCAAACTTTTTTCTTTGTGTTTGACTTCTGACAGTTTAATAATATGTGTCTCAGTGTGAATACCTTTCAGGTTTAATTTATTTGGGGTCTGGGTGCCATGAATCTGATGTTCGTTTATTTTCCCATGCTTAGGAATTTTTAAGACATTTTTTTCTTGAAATTAATTTTCTGTCCCTTTCTCTTTCCCTTTTTGGATTTTCATAAGCATGCATTGTTTTCTTTGTGCTGTCCCATAAGTCCCATGGCTTCTCTTCACTCTTTTTCATTCTTGTTTTCTTTTTTTCTCCTCTGACAGGATAATTTCAAATGACCCATCTTCTGGTTCACTGATTTCTTCTGCAAAGTTTAGTCTTATATATAAGTTCTCTATTAAATTCTTTAGTTCAGTTGTATTCTTTTTTTAATATAAATTTATTTATTTTAATTGGAGGCTAATTACTTTACAATATTGTATTGGTTTTGCCATATATCAACATGGATCCACCACAGGTATACACATGTTCCCCATCCTGAACCCCCCTCTCACCTCCCTCCCCGTACCATCCCTCTGGGTCGTCCCAGTGCACCAGCCTCAAGCATCCAGTATCATGCATCGAACCTAGACTGGCGGTTCATTTCTTTTAGGTCAGTTCCTGGAGCTTTAATTCCTTTGGTGGTTTAATGTCCACTTGATTTTCTGTGATCCTTTGTTCCTTGTATTGGCATCTATGCTATGAGCAAACAGTCTCCCCTGCTAGACTTTAAAGGTCTGCTTCAGCAGGGAAGGTCACTGTACAACCTTCCTTGTTGTGTGGGGCTTCAGGCTATGTTCTACACTTGGGTGAGGTTTTTGGAAGAGGGATAAATAAGGCTGCAGACTATGTTCAGTGATCAGGCAGAGTCATAAGCTGGGTTGTGATATGAGGTG
Organism: Neotragus pygmaeus; assembly: GCA_006410875.1. NCBI lineage: Eukaryota > Metazoa > Chordata > Mammalia > Artiodactyla > Bovidae > Neotragus > Neotragus pygmaeus. Next base: position 35,131 of record SJYV01016461.1, on the reverse strand, counting down.
AGGCTGTTTTCTAGGCTTTGCAGCTAGGTAGTACCATAACTGGGCTCTGAAGATCACTGTTCAAGGTGCTTGGTTATGTGGGTTCAGAGATTACTCTTAAAAGTAGAGCAGAACTTCTGGCTTGACTTCCTGTCCACAGATGGGTACTGTGGCTACCTGGGTTCTCTGGGCAGGGTTCCTGATTGGGTGGAAATGGAAGCTATACTCAGAAGTTAGGCAGACTTGCGAATTTGCTTCCCTGCTCAAGCAGGGCCATAAGCCAGCACCATGCCTAGTATGGCTTGCAGGCTGGAAATCCAAATAAGGTAGAATTTCCAACTGAGCTCTTTGGCTACCAGCTCAGTTCTGCAGATGAACAAAACCACTGGCTGGGCTCTCTACTTGGATTCTGTGGCAAGCAGAAAGGCAGCCCACCAAAACTTGAGTGCTGATTACTGATTACTGCTCTGCCCACTTCTTCATCTCAATTTGACTCCTAGTGATTGAATCTGGGAATTCCCCTAGTGATTCCTACAAGGCCAGACCTGAGTGGGCCTCCTGGGAAGCTTGTCATAATTCTATGGCAGATGAATGTCCACTTGGATCTTTTTTTTCTCACTGAAGAAACTGTAAGCTCAAGGGGGTCCTATTGGTGTGGTGCTGTATTGGGCTGGGGGAGGAATAATGTGGTCAGAGTGTAGTCACTTCTCTTGTCCTTCTTAAGTGTTTTTCTCTATCTTTGTCCTTCAGAGATTGCTTCATCCTTGTCCTCAAGTTTTGGAATTTTCACAGTGATGACTTGTCTGAGGATAGTTGCTAGCTAATCTATAGAGAAGGACTCAGATAGGAATGACCTCCTAACAGCTTCACTTCCCCATATTTTTCTTTGTATATAACAAGATTTTAACGACAGATTTTTAAAGTGGAAAACAGATTAGTAGTTGCCAAAGATAGCAAAGGGAAAGACAGGAGCAGGTGTGAGGTGAGTATATTTATATACTCAAGAGGGATACATACATATATATGCAAAAGGCATATGAGTGGAGATAGATCTCTAGTATCTTGACTGTTGTGGTGGATGCACAAAGCCAAACAGGTGATACACTATATGGTACCAAGTACCTTCCCCCTACCCCCAACATACACAAATGTACAGGTAAAATTGACTGGGGAAGTCTGAATAAGGTTAGTGCATTGTATGAGTATCAATAAATTAATACTAATATACTATACTTTTGCAAATATTTCTCTTGGGGGAAAATGGGTACTGTGCAGACAGTTTCTCATTACATCATTTCTTGCTGCTGTATGTAACTCTACAGTTATCTCATTAAACATTTTAATAAAGTATATAAAGAATTGGTAAATTATAGCTTGCAAAAGTTAAATATAAGACACTTGGATGACTAGATGAAAATGAGAAAATATATACTTGAAATCAAAGAGTATTTCCAGAGATAACTAGGCCAGTTTCATAGTGATAAAAGGATCGATTCATTAGTATTCTGAACAATTGCACATAAATTATACTTAATACATTATGTAAAGTATTAGTTGCTCAGTTGTGTCCGACTCTGTGACCCCGTGGACTATATATCCTGCCAGGCTCCTCTGTCCATGGAATTCTCCAGGCAAGTATGTTGGAGTCGGTTGCCATTCCCTTCTCCAGGGGATCTTCCCAACCCAAGGATTGAATCAGGTCTCCTGAATTGCAGGCAGATTCTTTCTGTCTGAGCCATCAGGAAATCCATATATTATGTAAACCAATAATATATTATGTAAGCCAATAAACAAATCCAAGAAAATAAATTCACACGAGTTTACCACTGCCTTTTCCCTGTACCTATATTTCAAGGAACTTAAAATTGTTGTGAGTTTTTTGTGTAATTTAAACTGAAGCACAATATCAGCTACTGAAAACTAGTAGGGCTGTGTTTTGTTACTTATTTTAATCAAATTCAGTATTAAACAAGAAAACACTTGTTTCCTATTCTTTCCACAGAAAAATCATAAAGCAATTTACTTTAGTGTCTCTCGAATTCCATTTTCTAGAAATACTGAAGACTGTGTAGCAGCTTATCTTAGATTATTTAGAGACCATGTTCATGTCAAAGTCCAATGCTGGTTTTACATAACCACTGAGGACAAACACATTCAGAGAGTAAACCTTTAAACAGATTTCATTGTCAACAAACAAAAGTATTTTGGTAAATAATTACTATAACTTTACTTTTAAAAAAAGAAGAGTATTATATCCTGATTACAAAAGGACTGGGAAGACTACTCTGCTGCAAGTAAGGTGACAGGACTCATTAATGAGAAACTGGTGCGAGGTCACATAGATAGTTTGAATTAATGTAAGGAAACTTTTTGTGCCTCTGAACTTGTCTCTGTAAAGTCATTGCATCTTCTCTTGAATATCACCTTTTCACAGTGCCCTTTGAGAACCTCCAGGATGAAATTGGTGGCCTGGGGAAATTCCAGATGCTTCAGATGCTTTTAGCCTTTCCTTCTCTCATGATGATAGCATGCCATATACTGCTGGAGAACTTCACTGCAGCTGTTCCCGGGCATCGCTGCTGGGTCCACATCCTCAATAATGACACTGTCTCTGATAATGACACTGGGACCCTCAGCCTTGACGTTCTCCTGAGAATTTCCATCCCCTTGGATTCTAACTTGAAGCCAGAGAAATGTCATCGCTTCCTCCACCCACAGTGGCAGCTCTTTCTCCTAAATGGGATCTTTCCCCACATGAGTGACGTGGACACAGAGCCATGTATGGATGGCTGGGTGTATGGTCGCTGCTTATTCTCCTCCACCATCATGACTGAGGTAAAGCCTCATTTACTATTGTGAGTACATGGTCTGGGAATTTAGAATAACATAGCATAAACACTGTTCAGGTGCTTAGTATTAGTGTAACCACCTGTCTTTCATTCTTTCAGCAATAATGATTGCTTACCTTTTTAAAAGCCAAGCACTTAAAATTGAGGACAGAGAAATCAACAAACTGGATGTGAATTCTAACGTCACAAAGCTTTACTTTTAGTATAAAAACTGGTGATTAGACAAGTAACTACTTGTCAAAAGTTATTCTTGCTCACTTGTTCTCAATCTAGTTGCAAATTGGAAATATTATTTTTGATTAGAACATATTTCAATACCCTGGTTACTTGTCAGAGAAACAGACTGGAGTATATTTCACTCTGGATGTGGAATCTAGACTTCGATATTAAAAAAAAAAAACAACTCAATGTTTCCAGTGTGTGGCAAAGATTGAGGACCGCTGGGGTATGCCGTGCTAAGTGAATGTAAAGACTGATCCTGTTATAACCTAGAAAACCTGGATTTCTAGAATTTCTAGAAATTCTAGAAAAGCCATGCTTAAACTGAGACTTGAATGATATAGATGAATAAACATATTTAAAAAAACCAGAATGTGTTCATGAAGGGTACATTGAAGGATTGTGAGATGCTGTGAAGCTCCTTTGTGCTGGTTTTCTTCTCTTCCAGTGGGACTTTGTATGTGATCATCAGTCACAGAAATCAGTGGTTCAATCCCTAGTCATGGCTGGAACGGTGCAGGGGGGTGGAAGATGGGGGCGCATATATGGCCATCTCTCAGACAAATGAGTGTCTCCACATCACTCCTGCCCTTCCTCTAGGGTGAGTTGCCTTGGTTCCCAGGGAGCTATGGATGGAAATGCAGAATTTAACTCATTGTGATGAATGACATTTCATTGCCGCAGAGCTCTGTATACTGGACACAGAAATATCATCTCCACAAGATCTGGGGGATGTTCCAGAACAGTATATAGAGGGTAGGTATCATAATACTTCATCCAGAAATATGAGGAAGAGTTATCCATGGGAACAGAAAGGAAGGTGCTTCAAGACAGGAGGTCTAGCCTCTTTAAAAACACAGATATAGAAAACAGCACTGCTGGCCTTTAACATGATTTCTGTGTTAAGTCTCTACTGGACTCAATGAGCTAAATGCCTATGGGTTCCCACACTGGTCATCATGTCTTGGTTGCCCCACCATAACTGGTAGGCGTTTCTATAAAACCTAGTGCATAGTGAGGTAATACTGGAATTGTAAAATAATTGTGGTTGTAACCTGGATGTTTATCTTGCTTTTAAAAGCCTTGTATTGGGAGCTCGTGTACACCTGTGGTGGATTCATGTCGATGTATGGCAAAGCCAATAGAGTATTGTAAAGTAAAATAAAGTAAAATAACAATAATAAAATAAATAAATTTATATTTAAAAAATAAACAATAAAAATAAAAGCCTTGTATTAAGTATTCTTGCAACCACATATTATCTTAGTATAAGGTAATTAATCTATAGACCTCAGGAGTCACAATTTGTTGTGTGAGAAGTTTGGGGTATCCTGTGCCAGCAGTGTCCATCCTGAAATAAGAGACAACAATGGCAGACAGACACTCAAGTCTTTCACAGGAGAAATGAGAGACTTAAAGTATCCCTTACCATCCATAAGCCTAATGTCATTTTATCTTTCACCTGAAAATTGTGAACTTTGTATGTAATTACCCCAAATGTAATTCACAAAAGAGTTGACCAGTATTTTGACCAAAGCCTTTATGATAACTCACAATAAAGGGCTTTTTGATGCTACTGTGAGTGGAAGTGTTCTCTTTTATACTTTTTTTCACATATTTAATTGTTAGTGTATAGAAGTGCAATTGATTTCTATATGTTGATTTTGTATCCTGTAACTTTACTGAATTTGTGGACTAGTTCTAACAAATTTTTGGTTGAGTCTTTAGAATAGGATGATAGCATCTGCAAACAGAGAGAACTTAATTCTCCCTTTCCAACTTCTATGGCTTCTTCTTGCCTGCTTTCTCTGATTACAACTTACAGTATTATGTTAAAAGTGACCTATGTGAGTGGGCACCCTTGTTTTTTCCTAAGCTTAGAGGAAAATCTTTTAACCTGTCAGTGTTGAGTATGATATTAGCTGAGGATTTGTCATGTATGGCCTTTATTATATTGAAGTATATTTCTTCTATACCCAATTAATTATTTTTATCACTAAAGGATGTTGGATTTTGTCTACATCTCTTGAGATGATCATACTAATTTACCTTTCACTCCATTAAGTGGTTTTTCACATTTATTAATTCACATATCTTGAGTAATCCTTACATCCTAGGGGTGAATTCCTCTTGATCATGTTTTATGATCCTTTTAGTGTGCTATTGAATTTTGTTTACTAATATTTTGTTGAGAATGTTTTGCATCTGTATTCAGCAGAGATGTTGGTCTGCAGTTTACTTGGAGAGTCCTTATCTGACTTTGGAATCAGAAACGTGGTGGATTTCTAAAATCAGTTTGAGAGTGTTTCCTCCTCTTCAAATTTTTTGGAAGTGTTTGAGAAGAATTGGTTTAATTCATTTTTAAATGTTTGGTAGAATTCACCTGTGAAACCTCTTGTCCAGGTTTTACATTGTTTTTCTTTTCTTTTTGTGAGAAGGGGTGGCTTATATTACTGATTTAATCTCCTTAGTCATTATTGGTCTGTCCACGTTTTTCCATTTCTTTGTGATTCAGTCTCAGTAGATTGTATGTGTCTAGGAACTTATCCGTTTCTTATAGGTTAACCTTTTTTTATTAAAGGTTTTCTTTTATTAAAACACAGAAATATTTGAGTAGTACCTTATAACCCTGTGTCTCCTCTTTCATTTTTAATTTTTTATTTGAGTCTTCTCTCTAACTTTCTTAATCTGGCTAAACATTCGTGTATGTTAGTATTTGCTTAATATATTGAGGTGCTCTGGTGTTAGGTACATAATTATTTATTACTGATGTATCATCTTGATAAATGGTCCTTTTATCATTATGTAATGCACTTTTTTGTGTCTTCTTACCATTTTTGGTTGGAGTCTATTTTGTCTGATGTAAGTATCAGACAAAAAAATTCTCATTTAATTGTACTCTGCATAGAGTATCCTTTCCTGTCCCATCACTTTGAGCTCATGTATGTCTTTAAAGCTGAAGTGAGCCTCTTGTAAGGAGAACATAGTTCAGTCCTTTTCTAAAAAAATCCATTTAGTGACTCTCTCTTTTGATTGGAAAATTCAACCCTTTTGCTTTTCATTGTTAATAAGTTGGCTTCCCTGGTGGCTCAGTGATAAAGAATCCACCTGCCAATGCAGAAGACACAAGAAGCATGGCTTCATCCTTGGGTTGGGAAGATACCCTGAAGTAGGAAGCGGCAACCCACTCCAGTATTCTTGCCTGCAGAATTCCACGGGCAGAGGAGCCTGGCGGGCTACAGACCACGGGGTCACAAAGAGTTGGACGTGACTGGGGACAATAACAAGCAACAATGTTGAAAATGTTGCTTTTTCTCTTTCATCTTCACCATTAAAATGGCTACACAAGAATTCACCAGTTTTGATAAGTTTGTAAAATGCACACTGATTTGGCAGCTGTCAAAATACCAGGTAACAAAACTATTTTGAATGAAGTTAAAGACAACTAAGTGCTACTAGAGCCATCTTATGGGGGAAAATGAATGACCCTTTGACCAACCCAACGTGAACACCAATTCTTCTTGAACTTTTCCATGAAACAGAAGAGGAGGAAAGCTCCCTAACTCACTCTGTGGGACCAGTGCTGCTCTGATATCAAAGCCAGATAATGACATCACAAGAAAACAACAGAGCAACATCCCTTACAAATGGAAAATCTGCAACAAAATGCTAGCAGACTGGATCCAACTGCATATTTAAAAAATTATATACCATGAACAAATAGGATTTATCCCAGGGATGCAAAGGTAGTTGATCATAATAAAATCAATCAATTAAAATAAATAACTTTATACTTAAAATAAATAAATGAATAAAATGAAAATATTATTAATCTTTAAAAAAAAGAAAATCAATCAATGTAATATAGCACTTTGTATGGCAAAAACAATATGATATTGTAAAGTAATTAGCCTCCAATTAAAATAAATAAATTTAAATTTAAAAATATATACATAGTACTTTAATAGAAAAAGAAAGCATAATTTCAATTGATACAGTCAGCATTTTATAAAACCTAACACTCTTTCATGATAAAAATAAGTACTAACAATAAAAGAGAACCCAACAAGTTAAAGGGTATTTAAGAAAAAAACTACAACTAACATTAAGCTCAATGGTGAAAGGAAAACTTTCACACCAACTTNACTTTAATAGAAAAAGAAAGCATAATTTCAATTGATACAGTCAGCATTTTATAAAACCTAACACTCTTTCATGATAAAAATAAGTACTAACAATAAAAGAGAACCCAACAAGTTAAAGGGTATTTAAGAAAAAAACTACAACTAACATTAAGCTCAATGGTGAAAGGAAAACTTTCACACCAACTTCGGGAGCAAGTCAAGGATATCTGCTTTCACAGTTGCTAATCAACATTGTACTGAAGAATCTAATTAGAGTAATTAGATAAGAAAGAGAAATTAAATTTATCCAAATTGAAAAGAAAAACTTTAGTCTACCTATATTTGTAGATGACATGATTATACAAATTTAAAATGCCAAAGAATGCACAAGAGAGCTGTTAGAGTTCACGAATGAATTCAACAAAGTTGTAGGGTACAAGAAAAACACACAGTTATATAACCACGATGAACAAGCAGCAAATGAAATTGAGAAAGTTATTACACGTACAATATCTCCTAAAAGAATAAACTACCTATCAATAAAATTAATCTAAGAGGTAAAAGATTTGTATACTGTAAACTATAAAGCCTTGCTGAAAGAAATAGAAAAGCCCTAAATAAATGGAAAGGAATCCCATGTTAATGATGAAGGAAGACTTAATGTTGGCCACAAGTCAATCTACTTAATGCAATCAAGAGTTTCAATGAAATCCCTATCAAAATTCCAACATTATTTTCTGTAGAAGTAGAAAAGCTGAACTTTCAGTTCATATGAATTTGGAGCTCCAAAGAGCCAAACAATGTTAAAAGGAAGGACAAATTTAGAGGACCCACACTTTTTGGTTTCAAAACTACTATAAAACTGCCATAACCAAATATTACGGTACTGGCATAAGGATAGAGGAGAGGTACAAACCAACATAAAGGAACTGAGTCCAGAAGTGAAATTGTACATTTAGAGCCAACTGACTTTCGTCAAGTGTGCCAAGATCATTCAGCGTGGAAAAGAAAAATGTTTTCAGGAAATGGGGATGAACGGCTCAATATCCATGTTCACGCCAGCAAATTCACTTCAGTCATGTCCGACTCTTCGCGACCCTATGGACTGTAGCCCTCCAGGCTCCTATGTCCATGAGATTCTCCAGGCAAGAACAGTGAAGTACGTTGCTGTGCCCCTCTCCAGAGGATCTTCCCAACCTGGGGATTGAACCTGCATTTCTTAATGTCTCCTGCATAGGCATGCTTGTTTTTTGTTTGTTTGTTTATTTTTAACCACTAGTGCCACCTAATAAGCCCCCTTGCACTTAGTCGCTCAGTCGTGTCTGACTCTTTGCGACCCCATGGACTGTACCCAGGCCAGGCTCCTCTGTCCATGGAATTCTCCCAGGCAAGAACATTGGAGTGGGTTGCCACGCCCTCCTCCAGGAGATCTTCCCAACCTAGGGATGGAACCCAGGTCCCTGCATTGCAGGCGGATTCTTTATTGTCTGAGACACCCGTTGGAAACTATTCTTTAAAAAGACAGAGTTACAGTTTCCATTGGTGGGTGTGCTTTTCCCAAATGTCATCGATGTAGATTTCCTCGCGGAAGGCGGAATGGGAAATGTTTGGGGTTTTGTTTTTACCGGCAATAAGCGAATGTGGATCACAATAAACTGTGGAAAATTCTGAGAGAGACGGGAATACCAGATCACCTGACCTGCCTCTTGAGAAATCTGTATGCAGGTCAGGAAGCAACAGTTAGAACTGGACATGGAACAACAGACTGGTTCCAAATAGGAAAAGGAGTACGTCAAGGCTGTATATTGTCACCCTGATTATTTAACTTCTATGCAGAGTACATCATGAGAAACGCTGGACTGGAAGATACACAAGCTGGCATCAAGATTGCCGGGAGAAATACCAATAACCTCAGATATGCAGATGACACCACCCTTATGGCAGAAAGTGAAGAGGAACTAAAAGCCTCTTGATGAAAGTGAAAGAGGAGAGTGAAAAAGTTGACTTAAAGCTCAACATTCAGAAAATGAAGATCATGGCATCTGGTCCCATCACTTCATGGGAAATAGATGGGAAAACAGTGGAAACAGTGCCAGACTTTATTTTGGGGGGCTCCAAAATCACTGCAGATGGTGATTGCAGCCTTGAAATTAAAAGATACTTACTCCTTGGAAGAAAAGTTATGATCAACCTAGATAGCATATTCAAAAGCAGAGACATTACTTTGCCTACTAAGGTCTGTCTAGTCAAGGCTATGGTTTTTCCTGTGGTCATGTATGAATGTGAGAGTTGGACTGTGAAGAAGGCTGAGTGCTGAAGAATTGATGCTTTTGAACTGTGGTGTTGGAGAAGACTCTTGAGAGTCCCTTGGACTGCAAGGAGATCCAACCAGTCCATTCTGAAGGAGATCAGTCCTGGGATTTCTTTGGAAAGAATGATGCTAAAGCTGAAACTCCAGTTCTTTGGCCACCTCATGCGAAGAGTTCTTATTGGGAAAGACTTTGATGCTGGGAGGGACTGGGGGCAGGAGGAGAAGGGGACGACAGAGGATGAGATGGCTGGATGGCATCACTGATGGATGTGAATCTGAGGGTACTCCGGGAGTTGGTGATGGACAGGGAGGTCTGGCGTGCTGTGATTCATGGGGTCGCAAAGAGTCGGATACAACTGAGCGACTGAACTGAACTGAAATATGGTGAATATACACAATAGGATGTTATTTACCCAGAAAAAAGAATGATGTTCCGGTACTTGGTACAACATAAGTAAATTATGAAAAAAAATACACTGAATGAAATAAACCAGGCACAGAAGGACAAACGTATGCACCCACTTACAAAAGAACGATCTTTGTGACCATTGGGGTTTTAAGCAGGAGGTGTCTGAAAAGTTACTGCAGGGATAACTGGCTTGTGGCAGCCAAGGGTTCACAGTGATGTCACTTTTTGATCCTTCGATGTCAGCTCTTCCTATCATTGTGAAACAGAATTCACAAGAACTAGCTAAGACTAGGCAAATTAGTGGAGGCAGAAAGTAGATTTAAGGTATCAGAAGAATAAGGTGAATGAAGAGTTATAAACTAATGATTGCAGAATATGAACTCTGTATCTGTCAGTTTTATTTCATGTATTTTAAGCTTTTGTTGAGTTCATATACATTGACCTTTTCAGCATTATTATTTCTGTAAATGTTTTTTGTTTTGAAATTTGTTTTTTTTTAATTTAAATTTATTTATTTTATTTTTGTCATCTGTGAATTCTTTTTACTTAAATTTTCATTATTTATTCTTAGCTGTGCTGGATCATCATTGCTGTATGTGGGTTTTCTCTAGTTGAGGTAAGTAGGTTAGTGATGTTGAGCATCTTTTCCTGTGCTTTTTGGCCATCTGTATATCTTCTGTGGAGAAATGTCTGTTTAGATCTTCTACCATTAATTGGAGGCTAATCACTTTACAATACTGTATTGATTTTGCCACACATCAACATGAATTCGCCACGGACATACACGTGTTCCCCATCCTGAACCTCCTTCCCATCTCCTTCCCTGTACCATCCCTCCAGGTCATCCCAGTGCACCAGCCCCAAGGATCCTGTATCGATCTTATAATTACTATTTGAACTAAATATTGTTTTTACTGTCAATTTACTTTCAACCCACAATATTTTAAGTACTATTGTACTCATGTGATAGATGGTTTAGGTCATTAGCAGTTTGTTTGATGTGATTGCTGTTATGATTCATTTCAGTCCATCACTTCAATTTTTTCTACATAATTTTCTGGATGATTATGTTGTTGATGTTGTTCAGTTGTTCAGTCCATGGGATTGACTCTGCAACCTCATGGACTGCAGCACACCAGGCTTCCCTGTCCTTCACTATCTCCCAGAGTTTGCTCAAACTCACATCCATGGAGTCAGTGATATCATCCCACCATCTCGTCCTCTGTTGTCCCCTTCTCCTGCCTTCAATCTTGATGATAATAATGATTACTAAAATGATTATTTAGTGTTATTTTTGTTCCTATGTTTTTACATTTTCCAGTTTTTTTTTTTTGGGGGGGTGGACTATTTGAATTTTTAAAGAATTCTATTTCAAACCTTGCAGAGGAATTCCAAATCCCAAAATTTCTACATTGGTTTTTATTACTGAGTGTATTTATTAGCACATCCTATGTAGTCCAAGTCATATACACTAAAGTCCCCTTTTCCTGATGCCCAAGGAAAACCGAATTCCCTTTTCCTCATTTGTCTTTCACTTCTTTCTCCCTTGATTCATCATCTTACATTAATATTTCCTCTGAAAATTTTATGTAATTTCTTTTGCTGGCTTATGGAGCTCATGTTGTTCTAGGAAAGCGTGTTGCTTGAGAACTGCAAATCCAGACTCAATAGAGGGATTTTACATAAAGCTTTAACAACTTTAATGCATTGTTCCATGATACTTTGCAGCGGCTCAGGAGTTCCCTGGTGGCTCAGACAGTGAAGAATCTGTCAGCAATGCAGGAAACCTGGGTTTGATCCCTGTGTCCAGGAGATTCTCTGGAGAAGGGAATGGCAACCCACTCCAGTATTCTTGCCTGGAGAATTCCATGGACAGAGGAGCCTAGCTGTCTACAGTCCATGGGGTCGCAAAGAGTCAGACATGACTGAGCAACTAACATTTTCTTTTTTCAGCTGTAATTTAGAGACTCAAGAATACTTTTAGTTCCATGTGTTCTAGACACTCTAGAGACTCTACTTTGCTAGATACACATACTTATAAAATGGATGCTTATGGTGTTAGTACAATTTCCAATACTGTAGTTTCTTTAATATGATATCACTTGATGTCAGTTGCCTCCTGCTGACTAGAGAATGAAGTTTTTAGACTCTTAGGCTACTACATAGACAAAGAGTGTTACTTTTGGGGAAATGTGTTGATTTAGCTCTTGTTTTTTCAAGATTTCAGGTTCATGAATCACTTGTTAAAACACTCTCTAAATTTCAGAGTGTGCTTTTGCTTTCTGAGTTTCTTACCGTGTATTACTATTACTCCCATAATCTAAGCTGACTCTCTCTTTCTTAGGTTTGGGCGAAAGTTGATTCTCAGATGCTGTTTGCTCCAGCTCACCATCTCTCCCACCTTCCTCATTGACTGCTTGCTACACTTCTGGTCAGGTTGTTGGGCTGTGGTCATCGTAGCAAATAACAACATGCTTGGCAAGTCCACAACTGTGATCTAATCCATGTTCCAAGTCTTGAATTTGACCTTGAAATTTCACCTTTATCTGACATTAGTATCTCAGTTGGGTTTCTTTCAGTTATAGGGTGGGTAAGTTCCCAGTCAAAAACCATAGTAATGACACTTATCCTGTACCTTTAGTACTGGACAGACGATGCCAGGAGGACTGGCTTTCGAGAATGGCGCACCCCGCAGCTGGTGGTGTCTGTACCTTTGTCTTCTTTCTCTCCTCGAGGTATGAGCCTTCTCTCTCACTTGGTCTTATGGGAACCTGGGACGAAAATGCATATTGAATCAGAGTAGTCTTACTCCAGGGGTCATATCTGATTGTTTGGAACTAAAACCTATGTCTCTCATCTGTTCACTCTGTGCAAATTGAGATTTGAAAAGACAACAGGAAGTGACAATGACTTCTTCCAGAGAAATATAAGTATTTTCTGCCATCCTTCTTCATGTATCTTACTCTGTGTAGCAGTCATAGAGTTATTTTAGTGTTATTTTCCTTAATGTAAAATGCACTCAAATATTTTAAAAGTAAGCAGCTTTAATATTTTTGGCTTTGGAATGAATCACATTATGGCAAAGTTTCTATTTTCATTTTTGTAGGTGAAATTGGATAACAGGAAGAGGCAACAAATCTATCCATATAGTTAGCTGACATAATAGCAGCATAATTTTTTCTAGTAATAAAACTGGCATGCAGTTTAGGTGCTTTAAATCATATGTTCAGCAGTCCCTCCCCCCTTAGATAATTTTAGCATTTATTTATAGTAAACTTCATAATTACACTTAAAACAAGTCTAGGGAGAATCAGATTTCATCAATCATAAAGAAATGACTATAGATCTATAGATCTAATACACTGAGAGGAGTTTAGGGAGAGAGGAAAGCGCAATCCATGCCAGGCACAACCGTTATGTCATTCTAGTCTCAGGCCCACAAGGATGGTGGCATTGCTTTCTCCACTATTTTGATGAGAAAACTGAGACTGATTTAAATAAGTGACCCATCTGTGTACTTAGCTACTAACAACAGGTTACTAAGAGCAGGTCTTGGTTGGAGTACTTGCACATGTTGTTGGGCTTTAAGCTTACATAACTGGGGGGGGGCTTTTTAAAAAAGAATATTTTATAAATATATACCGCGAGGATAAATTTGATAGAACCTAAGACAAACTTGGAAGGGAATTATGCATGTGGAAGACTCTCAAGCTTAAGCCTCATAAGCTTCTTGGAAAATCTGCTGATTAAGCACAGAGGAAATTCGACCCCCAAGTCTGTATGAGACTGCGTGTGCTATCTCTTTCAGGTGCAATGCCCACAATAGTCATTCTCCTATTTTCCTAGTATTTGTATAATAGAACATAATTTCTTTCCTAATCCAACAAGTGAAGTTCTAGATATAGATGAAGAGCAAAAATTGTCTGTTGCCAATAATCACGTGACAAATAAGCAAGGGATAGCTGACTGCACTTGTGTGCCCTTCTTTCATCAGGTTGTTGGTTGAATCTGGTCAGTGGCTAATTGTCACCAAAAAACCAGATGAGGGCTTAATGAAACTTAAGAAAGTTGCACACAGAAATGAAATGAAGAATGCTGAAGAAACCCTGAACAGGAAGGTGAGCAGGAAAGGGAAAATGGTTACTGGGTTGGAGGAAGAAACAAACTGACACCTGCCTTCTCCTTACTGAGACAGACAAGCTGCTTTTCTAAAAAGGGCAGTTAGTTGAGAATGTAAGCTCAGTTCCCTTATTTTTCATGGCTATACCATGAAAAGAAGCTTTGAGCACTGTACAAGGACTTTGTGATTTAGCTCATTTCCTGATCTGAATCTACAGCCTATGTGCTCTCATGGATCCCTGCCCGGCTCTATGGCCTCATTTTCAAAATATCATTGCTTCCGTCTAATTTCCTGGGGTCTCCCTTAACTCCCTGCATCTTTCTTCATATCACATTCACATTGGCGATTGCATGTATAATATGCTTACACTGCCAAGAAAAGGGGAGCACATCTTTCTCGTCCTGTTGGGTACCTGTGCTTTTCACAATACCTGGCACTACACTGACAAGCGATATGTGTTTGTTGTTATTGAAGGGTTTGAGAGTGACCATGCAGGAGGAACTGGAGGCAGCATAGACTAAAACTACTGTTTTTGACTTGTTCTGCACCCCTAACCTGTGTAAAAGGATGTGTCTTCTGCTCCTTGTCAGATGGGCTGACAACATTTAGAGAGTAGGGACATGAAGCCATTTATGCCAAAGATTATAATGTGTTGTGAGAGAGGGGGGCATATTTAAAGGTAAACTACAAGGAAAACACACCAAATAAGACTCACATGGAATTATTATATGACGAACAGTTAAGTTGTATCACACTGTCAGTCTCTTCACTGGGGATGGATGTACTCCATCTGTAATCCATCACAGTCCAGATTTTGGCACATCAGTTTAGTTCAGTTGCTCAGTCGTGTGCCGACTTTTTGCAACCCCATGGACTGTAGCACACCAGGCTTTCCTGTCAATCACCAAGCTCCTGGAGCTTGCTCAAAATCATGTCCATCGAGTTGATGATGCCATCCAACCATCTCATTCTCTGTTGTCCCCTTCTCTTGCCTTCAATCTTTCCCAGCATCAGGGTCTTATCCAATGAGTCAGTTCTTCCCATTAGGTGGCCAAAGTATTGAAGTTTCAGCTTCAGCATCAGTCCTTCCAATGAATATTCAGGACTGATTTCTTTTAGTATTGACTAGTTTGATCTCCTTGCAATCCAAGGAACTCTCAAGAGTCTTCTCCAACACCACAGTTCAAAAGCATCAATTCTTCAACACTCAGCTTTCTTTATAGTCCATCTCACATCCATACATGACTCCTGGAAAAACCATAGCTTTGACTAGATGGACCTTTGTTGGCAAAGTGATATCTTTGCTTTTTAAATATTCTGTCTAGATTGGTCATAGATTTTCTTCCAGGGAGCAAGTGTTTTTTAACTTCATGGCTTCAGTCACCATCTGCAGTGATTTTGGAGTCCCCCAAAATAAAGTCTCTCACTGTTTCCACTGTTTTCTCATCTATTTGCCATGAAGTGATGGGACCATATGCCATGATCTTAGTTTTCTGAAGGTTGAGTTCTAAGCCAACTTTTTCACCTGGTTCCTCCCATCTCCTGCAATTAGTTTTTCATTAAGTTTAAATATCTCACACTGGTTCACTTTCTTTTAATTTACTTTGAAATTTCAAAATGTCTAGATGAAATACAAATCAAACTATTAAAAAATGTTGAGTATGCTTTTTCAAACTCTGTTCAGTTCTTTGCTATTTAGATCCTACAAGGGGTCAAACTTCCAGCCCACACCATCTTTAAAACCATTAGCATCACTCATCAGTATCAACACATGCTTATTAAGTCCCTTATCTTATTAAGATCCTAAGCTATGCTGGTTCATGTACATAGCATTCAAGAAAGTCTTGAAGGGTGGTCTATCACTGACACAAGACAAATTTATATTACTCTCATACATGTACATCTACATTCATTTTTTAGATTCCATACCTTTTAGAATTGAGAATAATGGTTTACTGAAATTATTGTAACATACTTCCTAGCTTTCAAATAAATTATTACTTTTCAAGTTCCAATTCTGTGGTTATTAGCATTAGTATGAGGGAAAGAAGGTTAAGTGATGTCTGTTACATAGTAAGTGCTCAGTAAACATTATTTTTCTCCACTAGAATACCTACTATTCATCTCAAACTCAACATGTCCAAAACTGAATTCCAAATCTCTCCCTATAAAACCCATTCCCACTCATAGCCTTCCCCATCTCAGCAAGACTCTTGACAACTCTACCTGCAAAACACATCCAGGAGGAGACAGCTTCTGATCCTCTCTGGTACCACCCCTGTAGTCCGAGCCTCCCTCTCTAAGTTCCTGAGCAAGCTGCCAACAGGTGTCTCCACATTTGCCTTTGGTCCAGAGTAATCCTGGAAAAGCAGATCAGATCATGCTCAAAAGTCTATAGGGGCTTTTCATTTTCTCAGGATAGAAGCCAAAATATTTGTAATAGCCTACGACTCTTATATCTTATTACTTCTCTGCCTCATTTCCTATTCCTTTTCTCCTCCAAACCCTCTGCTTTATTTACACTATATGCTATATATGCTATTTACACTTACTGCTATATACACTCTTGCTGTGCTTCACACTCTAGGCATGATTCTATTGAAGGGATTTTATACTGGCTTTTCCCTCTGCTTGGCATGCTCTTCTCGGGTATCTGGAAGGTTAACCCCACCTCCTTCATATTTTTGCTCAAATACCAGAGCCTACTGTTACTATGCTATTTAATACTGCAACCTAGTCTGTACCCCCCACCATTTCCATCTTATCCTATTCAGCTTTATCATATAATTTACTCATTTATGCTGTTTATTGTATATCTCCACCAGTGAGAATTGGAGCAGCAAAAAGGGAGGGATCCTTGTTCAGATTTGTTCCCTTATGTATCCCAGTACCTATAAGAAAATATATGTTAAATCAATAAATGCATTATTTGAACTATGTGCTTTTTGTGTCCCCAAACTATTACTAAATTTTAAAAAATGGAAAATTAAATTTGATGAAAAGGTATCTGATAGATACATGGCAAAGGGTATCTACAATCTGAAGTTACTAAGAGCTTTGAATCGTGGATTCCTCATTTGTCAATGAATACAATATTGTGTTGGCCAAAAAGTTCATTTTGACTTTTCTGTAATATGAAAACCTGAACAAACTTTTCAGCTGACACAGTAAATAAAATGCTATACATGAGAGCAGCCAGTAACCATGAATTAAGGGATTTCCTAGCTCCTGGGCCTATGTAAAATAAGGCCTTGAAGAACAAGTTGTATAAGCCCTTAGAAGCTACTTATCTACTTCCTCTGTGATGTCGCTTTTCCTTTTCTCTTAAGTTTGAAATGATGAGCAGTTAAACATTGAGTATAAGAAAAAAGCTCTGTAGATATGTTTATAAAGTTAAAAAAAATTACACTGCATCAATTTTTAACAAGAATACTGACATCACAGCCAGTGAAGAGAATTTGTAAACTCAGAATGGAAGGAACTGAAAATCACTTAAAATGGGATGTTAAATGCCTGGTTTTAGTGAGACTGAATTTTGGCCCTGCTACCCATTAAAAAGATGGGAGTTTGTTTTCAAGTGCAGAGCAGCAGTTCAGGAAACTTATATGTCTGAATGTTTGGCACAGATGCAGTTTCCTTCTCTCCTCTCTGTGTAAAAGAACAGAAACCCGTTTTTAAAAAATTGTGGGTTCCATGATGTATTATCCACTGAATCCCTGGTATCATTCCTTTTCTCTAAAATATTAGCAGTTGGCTGAGAAGGCATATATTATTGGTATGGTACATATCCCATTGGCCAAACATTATAGGTGGGACACCCTTGAGGCTAACCAAACACCAAAAAATGAGCTTATCAACATACTGAGGGTAACTGATGGGGGTTAGGTCTACTTCTGGGGAATTAGCCCAAATCTCAATGGTGACCTTTCATGTTATCTTTATGATTACATGACTTTTCCTTTAACTCTACTCTTCTGCTTCTGATCTCAAACCTGGAATAGGGAAGAGGAAGATGTTTATTGCTGGCACTGAAAAATGACAAGATAACCTGTATTACTTTAACATGAAGCACGATAATTTCACGAAATGTAGAGTGAAAATACTGGCTATACAGTATTCACGTTAGTATATGTATTCCACTGTTATCACAGTTGAATCTCTTTGAGAACCCCAAGATAGTCCTGTGTATCATACAGCTGTTCCTTGTGCAATGTCTGCTTCTCTGTAAGGCTACCTGTGATTTATTTGCATCAGAAAGTCTGATGAAGTTGCTTTCTTAGTTGCAAAAAATGAGCAAACTAGATACATTTGCATTTCAATTTATAAAAGTTAACTGTAGTCAGAACATGCCAAGTAAAATTCTTATCCCTAGAAGCTGACGAAAGGAACTAATATTCACTTTTAGGGCTTTTTCAGTACTTTACTTTTAGAAAAGTGATTATCATGCCAGTTCATTTCATTGCTGTACTTACATGCTTTCCTCACACTTTGTGCCACTGTGTTTGTCTTAGAACCAAAAAATCTGGGAAAAGATTCAAGTCTTTTGAATGTGGATTTCCCTAAACCTCAAGTTTCCTAGATTTGAGTATGTAGAAATCAGCTGGAATCTGGTATGCTCATAATACAAAACCATAGGTTTATGTCATGTATCTTGTACACATGTTGTATTTATATGTGGAGATATGTGTAAATTTATATGGTTTTCTATATAAAATTATCATCCTACCCTACTTAACTAATTGTAACATAAAATATAATTTTTCTTCTCTTCCCTTAAATCGAGTAAGTCACTTGTTGACTTTTCCCCTCAGAGGTCAGTAAATATCATCAGTGCTGCCCTATGAAGCTGATTTTTGAACATTTACCTGAAATAATGCAACAGCCTAATGGACTCTATAACTTGGAATACTATTTCCAGGTCTCACTATTTGTAAATCTAGCTATTTTCCACCTCCTCTAGTAACCTGTTGAAGTAAAATGGCAGAGTAGTTTCCCTTCCCACAGAGACTGTCTAGATTATTTATTCCTCATTATCTATTAGTATTTTGAGAATGCTGTGCTGTGCTTAGTTGCTCAGTCATGTCCGACTCTTTGAGACCCCACGTTCTGCAGCCCACCAGGCTCCTCTGTCCATGGGAATTCTCCAGGCAAGAATACTGGAGTGGGTTTCCATGCCCTCCTACAGGGGATCGTCCCAATCCAGGGATCGAACCTAGGTCTCCTGCATTGCAGGCAGATTCTTTACTGACTGAGCCACCAGGGAAGACCTTGAAAATGCTAACCGTGTTACAATGTTCCAGTACAATTTTTTGGCATTATATACACTGGCAGTTTTCTGTACAATAAATTATTCTCTTTATGCCTTAGAATCAGTGTTAGTCACTAGGAAAACACATAATTTAAGGAATAAATTCTGTTTCTTTGAGTAAAGTATTACTAAAACCCTTCTTCTTTATGGGAAGGTTACCCATGGGTTACAGTACTAGAGATGGATGGACCATAAGTACCTAAGTGAAAGCCATTGCTTTGCGTTTCCCTAAGTGTAGTGTGCTTCCTGTTACTGGATTTATTCTTTGTGGAGACCACTGAAAATCTATGTTCATGGGATGTTTTAGGTCTGTGCCAGTATGGTTTTTAGACCACCTGGGTGCTTTTGCTGCCCAATATCTGACCTGTCCATTGTGAGGCTGCAGGATGGTCCTTGGACTGCTCCTCCAAAGAGATGTGCTTCAAGGTGTCCTGCTGACATGCTGTGTTTCTGTCCTGCATCTTTCTGCAGAATAAGAAATCTGTGTCAGATTTTGGCCTGTTGAGTCTTGCTAGTTTAACTGTCCTACTGAACTCAAAGCATTGCGTACTATTCTTTAAATATTTAATATGAAAGTATCACAACAACTACTAATTTTTCCTTTATTTTGCAGAAATGTGTTACAGACGAGTGTTTCTTTTTTGAACGATTGGAGTCTAATAACTACAATACTTACCGGTCAAGGAAATACTCCAGTTGGTATGTGGCACTGAAACGAACTGGGCAGTATAAACTTGGACCCAAAACAGGACCTGGGCAGAAAGCTATACTTTTTCTTCCAATGTCTGCTAAGAGCTGATCTTAATGGCAGCATCTGATCTCATTTTACATGAAGGTATATTTCCGAAATTTGTTAATGAAAAAAGGAAAATGTGTACAGTGAGCTGCTCAGTTTGGGTAACTGTTTAGATAACCTTTTATCTAAGAGTAAGATATTTAACCATTGCCTTAGTTTCTTTAAAAGAAAAAACACAGTAACAGCAAAAATTTCTGGAAAATGTATACATTTCCACTTTTTATATAGCATTTCCTTTTATCCAGTGAAACTTACTTAAAGCTACAATCTTTCATACAGTTGCTTTATTTGAAAAGAGGCTTTTAAAATGTGTACAAACAAGTTTTCTTCATGGAAATTATAGACATTAGAAAATTAAAGTCATATTTAGTTATTAACCCAAATGTCCACTACTTCCTATAATATGGCACACATTAATCTACATGTACAACTTAAACATTTTAAAAACATGTAAATATGAATTTAATCCATTCCTGTCATAGTTTTGTAATTGTCTGGCAGTTTCTTGTGATAGAGTTTATAGAACAAGCCTGTGTAAACTGCTGGCAGTTCTTCCATGGTCAGATCAATTTTGTCAAACCCTTCTTTGTACCCATACAGCAGCAGCCTTGCAACTCTGCTTGTGATGGGAGTCGTATTTTTAGTCTTGACTAGATCACTGAGATTCATCCACTCACACTTTAAGCATTCATGCTGGCAAAGATTTATGGTGAATGAATATGGCTTTAAGCGGCAGATAATATACATATCTGACTTCCCAAAAGCTCCTGGATGGGTGTGCTGTTGCCGAATACTAAGGAGGGATCTGAATTCTGATTTTATACCAGTCTCTTCAAAAACTTCTCGAACTGCTGTATCTCCTACATAAAAGAAAATATACAAATCAATAACAATTATACTTTTAGAAATTTAATCAAAGATTTTCAGATAAGGAAGCATTATTATGTAAAGGTTCAAAAGGTAAAAGTTTACCCCTTAAGAAAAGAAAGCTTTCCCTATAAACTCTGTCCTCTGGACATCCTGAAATAACAAAGTATTTTCTTACCACTGTATAGCTAAGCAGCTTTTAGAATACTGAATATTTCTTTGGCTTCTACTTGTAAGCTTACCCATCTATATATATGTATTTTGGGAGTCACATATTTTTAAACTCTTCCTGCTTTATTTCCCAAAAGGTGAAAACATAGGTTGCAAAGCTGTAGTTAATATTCCTGTATATTTTTTCATTATTATCTTGTTCCTGATTATACATTAAAACTGCCAAAACTGATAAACATTTGAAGTAAGAAAAAGTGGTCCATTCTTCTTTACAAAAGTCTGTAGAGCTGCAGAATGTATAGAATTAGAAAATGATTCAAATCATCCCTGGTCTCTCCTGGGACTGTCAGGCCTCTGAAGTCATACAGCAGATTTCGTTATAACCATTTTGTTATGCTCTTCTAGTTATTCTGTCAGTGGAATCCCACCATGGTAATTTCTGGCATTTTCTTTGTTTCNCCAGTGCACCAGCCCCAAGCATCCTGTATCCTGCATCGAACCTGGACTAGCGATTCGTTTCTTATATGATATTATACATGTTTCAATGCCATTCTCCAAAATCATCCCACCCTCGCCGTCTCCCACAGAGTCCAAAACACTGTTCTATACATCTGTGTCTCTTTTGCTGTCTTGCATACAGAGTTATCCTTACCATCTTTCTAAATTCCATATATGCGTAAGTAAACTGTATTCCTGTTTGTTCTAAGTCTCGAATGCACAGTGTTAGCATCAACTGCAGGGTTTTAGTCTGCTTCATCTGATACCTCCTGGGCAGTTCCCCTTTCTTTCTTTGCTTCCTTTGCCCTCCTCTGATTGCAATTCTCTTCAGTGTCTAATCTCTGCCCTGACATGAGTGGGCAAAAGTGGCCACTTATTCGGGCTCCTGTGCTCAGTTGTGCTGTGGAGACGGTCTGAGACCGCAAGCAAACACCACTGGCCCGTGTGGGGGGTGGATGGACCCCAGAGGACGGGCCACACTGGGGTTGCCATAGCTCAAGGCCACGTGCACGTCCAGGTCCAAGCCTGGGAAGGCTTCCATGTGTTCCGCAAGCATACCATCAAAGGTGGACCGTGTGTATCATGCTCATCCCGGGTCCAGGCCATGCAGGGTCCCAGGTGCACCATGAGGGGGCAGTCCCAGATGGGCTATGCCTCTCCCTGGGTATCTGGGTTCCTCTGCCAGCATTCAGAAGTTTTTTGTGGTAGTTGCTTCTCTTGCAGATGATTTTTTGATGTATTTGTGGGATAGAAAGTGGTCTCTCCATCCTATTCTTCTGACATCTCCCTGGCGGCTTTTTTCNCCCTGGGTATCTGGGTTCCTCTGCCAGCATTCAGAAGTTTTTTGTGGTAGTTGCTTCTCTTGCAGATGATTTTTTGATGTATTTGTGGGATAGAAAGTGGTCTCTCCATCCTATTCTTCTGACATCTCCCTGGCGGCTTTTTTCTTTTCTTTTCTTTTCACTTTAAGTAAGCTGTGAGGGTAAATATGCACACATGGCAAGTTGTGATGGCTCAATAAGTGTTTAACAAGAACCCACATCTGATAAAACACATAGTCATACATCATAATGTATGAAAATACCATAATTTTCAGATTCCCCCCTTTAATGATTAAAAAATAAATCAGATGTGAATAATTTACTTAATAGTAAAGCTTTAGTAAAACCAATTAAGAAACACTTTTGCTTTTTTTTTTTTTAAGTCATGTACACATGTACACCCATGGCTGATTCATGTTGATGTATGGCAAAAACAACTACAATATTGTAAAGTAATTAACCTCCAATTAAAATAAATAAATTAAAAAAATCATTTCCAGTTCCCATTGTTACAACCTTCAGAATTAATACTGATTTATGTCAAGATCATCTAAGCATTTTCAATGGACTGAGTATCAGAAGGGCCAGTACAAAGCCATAAACATTTTATGAAACTCAGAAATGTTGATGTCTAATTTCATTAGACCTAAAGTTTTGCTTTCTGCTTCATTTCCACTTGCCTCACTTTTAACACCTATATACAGCATCACCTTGATTTTTCCATTTTCCCTTTAATTTATTTGTGTCTCTGACCTCAGTATCCCTTAATGTTTTACACCCAAACCTCTTTTCATAGATCATGTTTAAACATGAGTGTTGGCCAAACTGATTCTTAACAATTTGTCCTTCCATCCTCACCTGAAGCTTTACCCTACAGGGCACTCTTGTCTGATTTGAAGGATGTTTGTTCCTTGTTCAGCCAATAAGTTGTGTCTGACTGTCACCCCATGGACTGCAGCACATCAGGCTTTCCTGCCTATTGCTATCTCCTGGAGTTTGCTCAAACTCATGTCCATTGACTCGGTGATGTCATCCAACCACTTCATCCTCTGTTGCCCCCTTCTCCTCCTCCCCTCAATCTTTCCCAGAATCAGGGTCTTTTCTAATGAGTTGGATCTTTGCATCAGATGAACAAAGTATTGGCGCTTCAACTTCCAGTGAATATTCACGGTTGATTTCCTTTTGGATTGACTGGTTTGATCTCCTTGCTCTCCAAGGGTCTCTCAGGAGTCTTCTCCAGCACCACAATTTGAAAGCATCAATTCATTGGCACTCAGCCTTCCTTATGGTCCAATTCTCACATCCATACATGACTAATGGAAAAACCATAGTTTTGACTATATCCACCTTTGTCACAAACTGAAGTCTCTGCTTTTTAATAAACTGTCTGGGTTTGTCATAGCTTTTCTTCCAAGAAGCAAGTGTCTTTTAATTTCTTGGCTGCNCCATACATGACTAATGGAAAAACCATAGTTTTGACTATATCCACCTTTGTCACAAACTGAAGTCTCTGCTTTTTAATAAACTGTCTGGGTTTGTCATAGCTTTTCTTCCAAGAAGCAAGTGTCTTTTAATTTCTTGGCTGCAGTTACTGTCTTCAGTGATTTTTGAGCCCAATAAAATTAAATCTGTCCCCGTTTCCATTTTTTCTCCATCTACTTGCCATGAAGTGATGGGACTGTATGCCATGATCTTAGTTTTTTGAGTGTTGAGTTTTAAGCCAGATATGTCATTCTCTTCTTTCACCTTCATCAAGAGGCTCTTTAGTTCCTCTTTATTTTCTGCCACTAGGGTGGTATTATCTGCATATCTGAGGTTGTTGATATTTCTCCCAGCAGTCTTGATTCCAGTTTAGAATTCATCCAGCCTGACATTTCACATGATGTACTCCACATATAGTTAAACAAGCATAATGACAATATACAGCCTTGACGTACTCTTTTCCCAATTTTGAACCAGTCCTTTGTTCCATGTCCAGTTCCAACTGTTGCTTCTTGACCCACACACGAGTTTCTCTGGAGACGGGTAAGATGGTCTGATATGCCAATCTTTTTAAGAATTTTCCACAGTTTGTTGTGATCCTTATAGTCAAATGCTTTAGTAGAGTCAATAAAGCAGAAGTAGATGTTTTTCTGGAATCTTTGCTTTATATATCATCCATTGAATGTTGGTGATTTGATCTCTGGTTCCTCTGCCTTTTCTAAATCCAGCTTGTACATCTGGAATTTCTCAGTTTATATACTGCTGAGGCCTAACTTGAAGGATTTTGAGCATTACTTTGGTAGCATGAGAAATTAGTCCAAATGTATGGTAGTTTGACATTCTTTGGCATTGTCTTTCTTTGGTATTGAAATGAAAACTGACCTTATCCAGTTCTTTGGCCACTGCTGAGTTTTCCAAATTTGCTGACATATTGAGTGCAGCAATTTAACAGCATCATCTTTTAGGATTTGCAATAGTTCAGCTGGAATTCCATCATCTTCACTAGCTTTGCTCCTAGTAATTCTTCCTAAGGCCCACTTGACTTCACACTCTACTATATGAAGCATAGCAGCTGATCAAATGCCTCAACAATTCCTTAAATTATTATTTTGCATAAATGTCTCTGTTCACATTTCTTCTTAATTTTTTAAGTAACTCTTGATGGCTTAACAAGATTAAATATGCCTATTGTTACCTCATCTAATCCCCATTGATTGGTTTTGATGACCTGGAATCCTATATTGTAAAGAATTCCAAGGGGAAGTCCAGTAAGAACATCGGCTGTGACCGATTATTGAGGTCCACTATGGGATAATGCTTGCAAGCATGGTGTGCCTTTTCCATGGTGTGTAGTTTTCCAACTACATCTGCTGGCTCCCCTGTATCAGTGTATTGGTCAGTCTCTTTTACCTGCTGAGTTTCAGGAGAGATCCTTAATTACGTAAGGTAGAGAAGTTTATGAAAAAGGAAAATCCCAAAGTAGAAGGCATTCTAAATATAAAGCATTAATGTGCCATGATTTTGATTTCTGTACTCAGATCAAGCCCTGAATACATACCTCAAAACACTTATTCGTAGGCAATCTTCTCTTTTCAAAAGGAAAAGGAAAAGTGTCAAAATAGACACAGCAATACTTGTTTCTCAAAGCTTATCAGTCACAAGAAAAAAAATTCTATAGGGCACCAGTCTATGAACAACTTGTTCACAATTGTTTTTACAGTTGTGTCGTATTGTAAAGAAAAAAAAAAGAAACCTACAATGAGTATGTTGTTCTTAAGTAGACACAGAAATGCACAAAACTTTTTGGAGCAACTGGTTTACTAGGTTCTTCCTCCTACTCAATTTCTCTAAATATTAGAAATATTTAATGCTTTCCTCTTAAGCCATTTCTTTTATTTTTTAACTTGATAACTTCAATATTCCACCTGATTATCTAGTTGAATGATGAAAAGACATCTATTTTTTTTGTATTAGTTTAGAATTTCTTGTCATTCTTCACAGAACCAGTCAACTTCAGCTTCTTCAGCATCAGTGGTTGGGGCATAGACTTCGATTACTGCAATGTTGAATGTTTTGCCTTGAAAGTCAATCAAAATCATTCTGTCATTTTTGAGATTGCACCCAAGTACTGCATTCTGGACTCATTTGTTGGCTATGAGGGCTACTCCATTTCTTCTAAGGGATTCTTGCCCACAGTAGAAAATATAATATAATGGTCATCTGAATTAAATTCACCCAAACCTGTCCATTTTAGTTCACTGATTCTTAAGATATTGATGTTCACTCTTGTCATCTCCTCCTTGATCAGGTCCAGTTGATTCATCGACCTAACATTCCAGGTTGTTATGTAATATTGTTCTTTACAGCATTAAACATTATGTCACCATCAGACACATCCACAACTGAGTGTTGTGTTCACTTTGGCCCAGAGGTTTCATTCTTTCTGGAGCTAAAAATAATTGCCCTCCACTCTTCCCCAGTAGCATGTTGAACACCTTCCAGCCTGGGGAGCTCATCTTTTGGTGTCATATCTTTTTGCCTTTTTCTACTGTTCATGGGGTTCTTGCAGCAAGAGTACTGGATTGGTTTGCCACTTGGAAAATTCTTAAAGAGATAGGGCTACCAGACCACCTTACCTGCCTCCTGAGAAACCTGTTTGTGGATCAAGAAGCAACAGTTAGAATACTACATGGAACAACTGACTAGTTCAAAATTGGGAAAGGAGTATATCAAGGTCAGAGTACATAACGTGAAATGCTGGGCTGAATGAGTCACAAGCTGGAATCAAGGTTGCCAATAGAATTATCAACAACCTCAAATGTGCAGATGATACCACTCTAATGGCAAAAAATGAAGAGGAACTAAAGAGCGTCTTGATGAAGGTTAAAGAGGAGAGTGAAAAAGCTGGCTTAAAACTCAACATTAAAAAAACCAAGATCATGGCATGTAGTCCCATCACTTTATGCAAAATAGAAGGGGAAAAATTGGAAGCAATGACAGATTTCCTTTTCTTGGACTCCAAAATCACTGCAAATGGTGATTGCCATGAAATTAGATGTTTGCTTCTTGGAAGGAAGGCTATGACAAACCTAGACAGCATATTAAAAAGCAAAGACATCACTTTGCTGACATAGGTCCATATAATCAAAGCTACCAGTTTTTCCATAGTCATATATTATGAATGGATGTTAGAGTTGGACCGTAAAGAAGGCTGAGCACAAAACAATTGATGCTTTTGAATTGTGTGCTGGGGACAACTCTTGAGAGTCCTTGGACTGCAAGGAGATCAAGTCAGGCAATCCTGAAGGAAATCAACCTGAATATTCATTGGAAGGACTAATGCTGAAGCTCCAATACTTTGGCCACTTGGTGCAAAGAACTGACTCATTGGATAAAGACCATGATGCTTGGAAAGACTTAAGGCAAAAGGGGAAGAGGGTAGCAGAGGATTAGATAGTTGGATGATATCACTAACTCAGTGGATATGAACTTGAGCAAACGCTGGGAGATAGTGGAAGACTGGCATGCTACAGTCCATGGAATCGCAGGGTTGGACAGGACTTAGCGACTGGACAATAACAATCTCATTGAATAGTAAAATTTAGATTCTGGAATATTCTCCCTAAACTCTTAAGACATCTCAAGGTAAATTACCATTTGCAAATGAAGGTTATTTTTTTCCTACCTAACTTTTTATGTTAACGGGACTAGAGTAGTCCAATCACTAAGCTTGTTCATTTTGCCTCCATTTTTTTCTTCTTCTTTCCATCCCCAAAGCACAGGGGCTGTTTTGGGTCCACAATTCCTAACAATAATCTTTGAAATTTGTCTTTATTTTGAGATTTTCCTTTGTTTCCAATTCATATAAAATACCATTGACAGATATTTAAATTTAAAGCATAGTTATAATTTATTATTCCCCTATTCAGAAACTTGTGGAGATTGCTCATTATCTATAGAATAAAGCCTAGAACTCTCAAGCTGGCATTCTGGATCCTCTGTAAAGCATCACAGGGCTATCTTATCTATCTATCCAGCCATCCATCTGCCTCCCCTTCCCTCTTTGTTCCTCCCATCCATGTTTATCCCTTCACTCTTCCACAAATAGTTAGTGCGTGATTATTATGTGTTCAGCCCTGTGCTAAGCTTTGGGAATACTAAGCCAAATAGCTTAGTTACATCCTGAATCAGTCTAATAAAATAGATATGTATACATAAAAT
The DNA here is from genome assembly GCA_006410875.1 of Neotragus pygmaeus. NCBI lineage: Eukaryota > Metazoa > Chordata > Mammalia > Artiodactyla > Bovidae > Neotragus > Neotragus pygmaeus. The sequence goes on along the minus strand of SJYV01016461.1, from coordinate 6,956 downwards.
TTCAATACAATACAGTGAGTGCTATTAAAGAGTTAAGGATAAAGTGCAATGGGAATACAAAGGAAGAATCAGTTAATTCTCTGGAAGAAAAGGATTGTTTGACAAAAGCATGTGAAGTGTGACATTGGCTATGAGTATCAAAGGATGAAAAAGAGCTTCTTTCATCCATACGTCTCCCTTTTCCCCACATTTTGTGCACTTTCTAAGTAGACTAGATTACTCTTTTCTCTGTTAACACATCCCTAAAGTACATCTGATCATATTTTTTTTTCTCTTCACCCTGGAGAACTCCTTTCCCATCTGTACCGAGTTGACTAATATCTCTCCAGATATTTGTGTTCATTCAAAACCTGAGAATGTGTAGTAGGGTCTTTGCAGATGTAATTTTCCTGGGCTCTAGAGATGAGATCATACTGAATTTAGTGGGGGCCCTAAATCTAATGATTAGCATCTTTACAAGAAAAAGTGTATCCTGATATACACTGAGGGGAATGTCATGTTAAGATGTAGTCAGAGATTAGAGTGATACCACCATGAGCCAAGGAAGACGAAGGATTTCTAACAATCACCAGAAGTCAGAAGGCATGAACAGATCCTTCCTCCCAGCTCCAGAAGGAAACAAATCTGCTGGCACCTTGATTTTACACTTCTTTTCTCCTGAACTATGAGAGAATAATTTTTTGGTTGTTTTTAAGCCCCCTAATTTATTTGCTTTAGCAGCCTGGAGAAACTAATGCACTATTTTAATTCCTTGAAGATCTTCTCAAATGACACATTTTCTATCAATATTTTTACTATTGCTTCTTCCCTCTAACAAATTAGATGTGATTTCTTTTTTCTTTGAGTTTTATTTGTGACTCTTCTGGAATATCACATTTTGCCCTGCATTGTACAGGGAGGCCTGGCATGCTTGTGATTCGTGGGGTCGCAAAGAGTCAGACATAACTGAGCGACTGAACTGAACTGAACTTACATTTTTTGTGGCCTTCCTTATTCAGTCAGATTACAAGTTTTTGAATGATGTTAATGTAATCTATTCATCTCATATTTTATGCAGCACAGTTTCTAGCTCTTTCTTAGCTAGATCCATCAAAAACAAAATCTGATTTTATAGAAAGTATACGTGTGAATGGTTTTAGGAACATGGTACATAAAAGTTGCCCAATAAAATATAGAGACAATATTCAATAAATGTTTGTTGAAGGAATATACAAATAAACAAAATAGAAACCAACATGTTATAAACCCACAGACAGACATCCTATCTATTCAATATAAGCTGCTGCCTAGCATAAAATCTATTATATGCAGAATGTCCTCAATAAATAAATTGATGAATGATAAATGAGTCCAATTCCAGGGAATTCATCCAGAATGAGTTTTACAATTGTCCTCTGCTCTGCTGAGCAATACTTTCTCCCCTGGTCAGAGAGGGCTAATAATATAAAAATTCCTAATAAATTACGATCCTCTCTAAATCCCTGTTAAGTTTACGTGATCATGATGTANAACAAAATAGAAACCAACATGTTATAAACCCACAGACAGACATCCTATCTATTCAATATAAGCTGCTGCCTAGCATAAAATCTATTATATGCAGAATGTCCTCAATAAATAAATTGATGAATGATAAATGAGTCCAATTCCAGGGAATTCATCCAGAATGAGTTTTACAATTGTCCTCTGCTCTGCTGAGCAATACTTTCTCCCCTGGTCAGAGAGGGCTAATAATATAAAAATTCCTAATAAATTACGATCCTCTCTAAATCCCTGTTAAGTTTACGTGATCATGATGTATGTAATCAAGTTAACATGTATCAGATTATCATATCTGATTGACTAACTCTGTGAATAAAACTAAAGTTTCATTATTCACCAATTATTACCTTTTTTCCAAAATGCTGACTTACAAGTTTTAAAAACAAAACTGAGACCCCAAGTGATTGGCAACTCACAGGTAGAAGATAGCAGAGCTAAAAATTTAAAATTAGATTTAACCTATTTCAAAGCTAATAGCATTTTCAATCTTCCAGCTGACGTGGCTTCAAATCACTTGACTTTTTCTGACCTCAAAATCCTCTACTCACCAGCGCAAGTGGATTCCTTTATTTTCACCATCCTGCTAGCTCAAAATTGTTTCTAGGCTTCCCATCACCTTGTGATAGGAATGCCACCCACTTGTACTGTGCTGAACTCCGTCTGGTCCTTGTCAATGTGATTTTACCTTCATCATCTCTTCAGGGCACTTGCCCTTTCTTTGCCACCTTCCAGCACCATATGGCATATTTTATGACACATGGCTTCCATACGTCCTGCCTCCTTATGCTCACTAGCCTCTTAATCCCTTTATATACACTTTGACAATTTTCCCCTGCTCTTAGATTTCTGATCTCCACTTTCATCCTAGATTTCACTGAGCTGCCCTGTTCTTTCTCAGTTCATGTCATTCTGTACAGTCATGACTGCAACATATGTCTATAATTCCTTCATAGTATTGGGAACATCCATCATGCTGCTGACACCACATAAATTCTGTGCATGCGTAACAGATTTAAGAGAAATGGAAGGCACTTCCATCCAAAATGAGCTGACATGGCTTCACAAGTTGATTTGGAGGCCCAGCAACCCCTAGCAAAGTAACATCATATGAACATACAAAGAATCTAAAGATCAAATATTTTAATTGTACTTCTCGAGATTAAATTACATATGTATACACACATAAGATTGCACATACAAAACACACATGACTTTATTGTTTTATTGCCAAATGTGCATAAAACAATTGAAAATGCTGAAATGTTAAATGAACAATGAACATCCATATGCTCAACATGCATATTCAATAATTGTTAACTTTTGCCACATTTGCTTGATGTAGCTATAAATGTGTTTATTTCTTTTTAAGAGTAAATTATGTGAAAGTAGTGAAAGACACAAAGATGCTCCAGCATGTATTCCCTAAGAAAAGATATTTCCATTTATAGTGATAGTATGTGATTATCATACCTAAGAAATTAAAGATTCCACTGTTGTCGTTCAGTTGCTCAGTCGTGTCTGACTCTTTGTAAACCCATGGATAGCAGTCTGGCAGGCTTTCATGTCCTTTACTATCTTATGGAATTTGCTCAAACTCATGTCCATTGAGTCGGTGATTCTATCCAACCATCTCATTCTCTGTCTTCCCTTTCTCCTCCTGCCTTCAATTTTTCCCAGCATCAGTCTTTTCCAGGTAGTCAGCTCTTTGCAATAGGTGGCCAAATTATCGGAGCTTCAGCTTCAGTGTCAGTCCTTTCGATGAATATTCAGGGTTGATCTCCTTTTGGATTGACTGGATTGATCTCCTTACTGTCAAAGGACTCTCAGGAGTCTTCTTCAGCACCAGAGTTAGAAAGTATCAATTCCTCAGCACTCAACCTTCTTTAAGGTCCAGCTCTCACATCTGTACATGATACTGGAAAAAGCACAGCTTTAACTATATGGACTAGTGTCAGCAAAGTAGTGCCTCTCCATTCTAATATGCTGTCTAAGTTTGTCATAGCTTTTCTTCCAACGTGCAAGAGTCTTAATTTCATGTCTGCAGTCACCATCTGCAGTGATTTTGGAGTCTGTCAATGTCTCCATTTTCCCCCCATCTATTTGCCATGAAGTGATGGGGACTGTATGCCATGACTGAATGCCAGTTTTTTGAATGCTGAGTTTTAAGCCAGCTTTTTCACTCTCCTCTTTCACCTTCATCAAGAGGCTCTTTAGTTCCTCTTTGCTTTCTGCCATAGGGGTGGTGTCATCTGCATGTATGATGTTGTTGATATTTCTCCCAGCAGTCTTGATTCCAGCTTGGGATTCATCCAGCCAGGCATTTCACATGATGTACTCCACATATAAGTTAAGTAAACAAATGACAATATACAGCCTTGATGTATTCCTTTCCCAATTTTGGACCAGCCCATTGTTCCATGTCTGGTTCTAAGCGTTGCTTCTTGACCTGCATACAGGTTTCTCAGGAGGCAGGTAAGGCGGTCTGGTATTCCTGTCTCTTGAAGAAATTTTCAGTTTGTTGATCCACACAGTCAAAAGCTTTCACATAGTCAATGAAGCAGAAGTAGATGTTTTTCTGGAATTCTCTTGCCTTTTCTGTGATCCAGTGGTTACTGGCAATTTGATATTTGGTTCCCCTACTTTTTCTAAATCCAGCTTGTACATCTGAACATTCTTGATTCGCATACTGTTGAAGCCTAGCTTGAAGGATTTTGAGCTTTACTTTACTAGCATGCTAGATAAGCACAATTATGCAATAGTTTGAAGATCCATTCTTTGGCCTTGCCCATCTTTGGGACTGGAATGAAAACTGACCTTTTCCAGCTCTGTGACCACTTCTAAGTTTTCCAAATTTGCTGACATATCGAGTGCAACACTTTAACAGCATCATCTTTTAGGATTTGAAATAGCTGAGCTGGAATTCCCTCACCTCTACTAGCTTTGTTCCTAGTAATGATTCCTAAGGCCCACTTGACTTCAAACTCCAGGATGTCTTGTTCTAGGTGAGTGACCACAGCAGCATGGTTTTCCCGGTCATTAAGGTCTTTATTCTACAGTTCTTCTGTGTATTCTTGCCACCTCTTCTTAATCTCTTCTGCCTCTGTTAGATCCTTACTGTTTTGGTCCTTTATTATGCCCATCTTTGCATGAAATATTCCCTTGGTATCTCTAATTTTCTTGAATAGATCTCTAGTCATTGGCATTCTATTATTTTTTCTATTCCTTTGCATTGTTCATTTAAGAAGGCTTTCTTATCTCTGTAAGATTCCAACAGCATCATCTATGGCAGTCCATATTCAAATTCCCCCCAGTTGTTTCTAAAACATAATTTATGGCTTTAAGAAAAACCAATAAGTGAAGCTTCAGAGAGTGCAATTTTGTCTCTTAATCTACAACAATAATCCTGCTGTCTATTTCTTGTGCCATGCATGACCAAGCTAGTCTTGTTCTCTGGTATGTTCTGGATTTGTCTGTAGAGTTTCTTGTATTTTCACTTCATTTCTTAATTTTATTCCTTTGTTTTCTGTAAATATTTGACTAAGTTTGAAGTTGATTATGTCTGTAGACAACAGAAACATAGGCATGTTTGAGAGAATGTTTCATAGATAGTGATACATATGTCAAATCATCTCACATCAGGGGGTATACATGGTCTTGTATTTGATCACTTGGTTAGGGTGGAGAAAGCCAGATGCCTCCACTGTAAATTTATGTTATTCCAACTGCAATTGACTAGTAGTCTATGAACTGACACTTTGGTAGAGTGTGAAATACCTGTGCAATTGACTGTCTTTCCTATAATGAAACTAGCATCCTTGATCCTTCCCTATATAGATAGGTGATCCTTGCCTGAATTCATTATTACATTGAGTTACAAAATTTTGACTTTTTAAATTCTATCATCCCTTAAATGCCAGGCATTTATATATAAAAGAACATTTCCTCTTATCAAGTAAGATAAGTTCTACTTCCCTGAATAAGGCAAGATAAATACTTAGGATAGATACTTATTTTTTCCCTTTAATTGCCAGTTTTCAAAGTAAGGGATTGCTATAATTGTATCACCAATGAAGGCAAATGAGTTTTTCCCCCTTTAACTTCTTTTAGACTCATTGATGTTTATCTGTTCTATTATTTAATAATTGTCAAAGTTGTGGTTCTCTATGTCTGTCTCTCCATCACTGCCCTGCAAATAAATCCTTCAGAGCCATCTTTCTAGATTCCATATGTATGCATTAGTATATGATATTTATCTTTCTCTTTCTGACTTGCTTCACTTTGTATAAGAGGCTCTAGTTCATCGATCTCATTAGAACTGACTCAAATGTGCTCCTTTTTATGGCTGAGTAATATTTCATTGTGGATGTCTACCACAATTTCTTTATCCATTCATCTGTTAATGGACATCTAGGTTGCTTCTATGTTCTAGCTATTTTAAATAGTGCTGCAATGAACATTGGGGTACATGTGTCTGTTTATATACATACAAGGAGATGGGAGGAGAAGGTGAGATGTATGGAAAGAGAAACGTGGAAACTTATATTACCGTATGTAAAATAGATAGCCAATGGGAATTTGCTGTATGTCTCAGGAAACTCAAACAGGGGCTCTGGATCAAGCTAGAGGGGTGGGATGGGGAGGGAGATAGGAGGGAGGTTCAAGAGGGAGGAGATACATGTACACCTATGGCTGATTCATGTTGAAGTTTGAAAGAAAACAACACAATTTTGTAAAGCAATTATCCTTCAATAAAAAATAAATAAATTCATTTAAAGAATTATGGCTCTTACTCATGCTCTAATTATTCCAAATTTGGCCAGTGGGAGCCCATGTGAGCTAGTTTATATTTCCTTTTATCAACATTGGAATTGAATATTCCCTTGTTTTCTGGCATACGCATATTCTCTTGTAGTTTTCTTCCAAGGACAGTGTTAGCAAGTAAATTTACAAAATTTTTATGTTCAGATAAAAAAGAACACTGTGCCTGTAATGTGGAGTAGGTCATACAAAAATATGTTTGATGTGATGTGGATACATTAATTTCAGAAATTAGGAGTAACCATCAGAAGAAATATGTACAAAGCCAGGACCTTACTTTCTGTTTTACTCCATAGGCGAGAAATAAGCACACAAAGGAAACAGAAAGAGAAAACTAACCTCACTCTCAGACCCTGCCTATGACACACCGATATGTACAATAGATCAGAGTGAGGGCAGAGGAACAGCAGCGCTGCAAATAAAAAGCCTCAAGATACAAAAACACCTAAACGTCTCACTAAATGTCATCCTGTCGCATTTATAAAATAGGTTAGAAAATTTTTTAAAAATGGAAGCACTTTTATTTCTATTTATTTTTTTATTTTTTTACTTTATTTTACTTTACAATACTCTATTGGCTTTGCCATACATCGACA
>SJYV01016454.1:0-11077 GCA_006410875.1 Neotragus pygmaeus | reverse complement strand
AGCAAAAGAGACACAGATGTATAGAACAGTCTTTTGGTCTCTGGGAGAGGGAGAGGGTGGGATGATTTGGGAGAATGGCATTGAAACATGTATAATATCATATAAGAAACGAATCGCGAGTCTAGGTTTGACTCAGGAGACAGGATGCTTGGGGCTGGTGCACTGGGATGACCCAGAGAGATGGTATGGGGAGGCAGGTGGGAGGGGGGTTCAGGATTGGGAACACATGTACATCTGTGGCGGATTCATGTTCATGTATGGCAAAACCAATGCAGTATTGTAAAGTAAAATAAAGTAAAATTTAAAAATAATAATAATTTTTTAAAAAAAGAAATAATTTCTCTCTAAATGTTTCATGATGTAATAGGAGACTGCATCAAGAATGATGGGCGGCTCCTAGGGCGAGAAGAGGCGAACAGGATGCCCATTCCACGGGGAAGTCAGGATAGCTTCTCTTCAAGCGTTGCAACTGCGGCTCCACCCATAATCAGTTCCTGACCTTGGCCAGGTCACACAGCTACTTTAAACCTAAATTTCCTCATCTATAAAATAGAACCTGATTCTCTCTTCCGCGTCCCTTGTAGCCTTGTCTTACTATGATCCATGAGTGACCTGAAACTAATAAGTAATAGACACACAAACAGACCGGACGCATAAAAAGACTTGTTGGTCGTAGGGCTTAGTGAAGGGAAAATGGGCAGCACTAGGATCTGGGAGTCTGGCGTTGTCTTCCACTGGCAGGGGACCAGAACGAGGCGCAGAAGTAAGTGGTGTCTGTCTTGCCGTGGGCATCCTACGAAAGAAAGTGTAGTGCCAGTTGCTGCACCCGGGTGCTCCAGCAAGTGGTCTAGATGATGTGTGTAAGTTAGAATTGGCCTCATGTTAGTCGCGCTCCTCCCATTGAGAGGTACAGTGTAACTCTCCACCTTTTGAATCAAGGCTGACCCCTGTGGCTTGCTTTGGAAAACAGAATATGGAGGATTTTCCAGAAAATCTGGTTTTTACAAGATTAAGGTATAAGGAACCTTGCATCTTCCCCTGAGGCCTTGGGAACCTACTCTTGTGTAGCCCTGACCTGTCATTGAAGAAGTTCTCCTCCCTTGAGACCACCATGCCAGAAAGGCCACCCTGTCTGTCTTCTGTTCACCAGAGCCAGCTGGGGATCCTGCCTTCCAGGGTCCCCTGCTGCATCCTTCTGAGTTTTATTAGATCCTCCAGATTTGCCCATCTGCCCGCTGACCTCTTAGTGACCTCCACTGTTGCCGTGTGGAACAAAGGAACCACGAAGCAGAGTCTTGCTCAAATTCCTGACCCTCAAAATAGGAAAAACTGTAAAGGGAATACTATTTAAAGTTACTGAATTTTGCAGTAGCCTGTTACACAAATGATGGCACAATGAAAACCATCTGTAAAAGCCTGTATATATTTGTATATATAACTGCTGCAATTAAGTCTTTACCTTTTCCATCACCTTTTGGCAAATGTATCAGTTTTTATGGGGCTATAGATTTTGTGCCATTGTGCAGTATATTTTCTAAAGAATGTAATTTGCATGAACTACTGCCAAAAACCTTAAGTAGTGATTTTTAAAAGTTTGGAAGCAATGCTTAATCACATTGTATCCAATATATGTGTTTAAGAAAGTTAATTCTGGAGGTCTCTCATCTTTTACGGAGAAGGCAATGGCACCCCACTCCAGTACTCTTGCCTGGAAAATCCTATGGATGGAGGAGCCTTGTAGGCTACAGTCCATGGGGTCACTAAGAATCGGACACGACTGAGCGACTTCCCTTTCCCTCATCTTTTAGGTTCTGTACACAGTAATTACCCTACCTGAAAACCTAAATTTTTTCATTATTCCTAACTTTGACAGTATTTATTCATTGACACCAAAGAAGCATGTCTTTGTTTCATAGGAAAAAATTCAACACTCGTTGCCATGCACATATTAATTTTTAATTGATATATATTAACTTTAATCAGTATTCACCCAGTGAATCTTCAAGAATATTGAGTTAAGTAATTAAATAAATATACATGTAATGAGGAGAAACTACTGTCATAATGGCCTATAACGTCTGACTCCCTGCACCCAGAAGCTATCCTAAGCTCTCCAGATATTACAGCCATGTTCCAGTGTAGCTTTTTCCCACCTTATCACGGTTTCAGCCATGTCCTTGAAGGGTGAGTTGACAATCAGGGGGACCCACTACTTCAAGATCTAAATTTTTTTGACTAGAATCCAAGACATATATGCCATAATTTTTTTTTAAATAGTAAGTTGTGTCTTAGGGACTTTAATAGAGAAGGTTTATTGTTATACATTTCCTTTAAGAGCTTTTCAAATAAAAGGAAAAGGCAGACCAAAGGCCATTTTATCTAACCTCAGGAGTTAATGTCTCAGTAGCTCTTGGGAACTGAAGACCCAGGGAGAAAAAAACATATATATGTTATGTAAAAAGTCACTCTCTTTCAACAAAATCAACCCCACTGCCATTATTTCCAAGGGGACACTTTTTGTTTTATTGTTTTATGAGGACAGATCTTCCCTGGTGGCTCAGATGGTAAAGGATCTGCCTGCAATCCAGGAGACCTGGGTTCAATCCCTGGGTGGGGAACAGTGCGGGGAGAAGTAACTGACATCCTTGGCAGACCTAGGAAGGCAGCTGCCCTGGCTGCGTCCATCACGTGTCCTCTGCAGCCATTTTCAGGCCGCTGGAGTGTTTGGCTAAAATCCAAAGTAGGAACACAACATATTCAAGGAGTCTAAGAAGCAACAGATCCTATGATGCATCTTATTCTTGAGATATTTAGATGTGGAGAGCTGCACATTCTACAATTCATGCATTATGATGGTTTGCTAAAAGAGAAGTTTAACATTTTTAAAGGACTCATTTATTTCTCTGAGAAACAGTTTACAATTCAAAAGCCGACTCTAGATCCATATCCAGTACTGAGTATTTTCATAGCTTAAAGCCCTCTGTTCAATCACATGAAAATTATTAATAAAGCAAAAGTAAATGATAATTAGTGTACAATAAGATATCAGTGAAGGCAAGTTGAAATTAACCTGATAAGAATTTGGTAGTAAATCATCATTTGCATGAATATGCAAATAAATTCAGCCTGTAGACTAAAAATAGAGTCATGTTTAAATTTAAAAAGTAATAACATTTGTTCAATAACAGTGATTGGAATCTTTAGTTGAACAAGTCAGCAGCTTTTAGACCTATACTGTGGGTTTTCATTTCAGACACTTTACTGAAAATAGAAATGAAAAGATCTTTTCTAGCTACACTTTAAAAAAACAAAACATTCAAAATTTTTAAATAAAATTGGCATAAAAGCTATTAAATATGGAATTTTTTTACCTCAACCAAAAAAGGAAAAGAAATTTTGCCTATTGCCTCTGAAGTTATTTTTTATTTTCTGTGAATAAAAATAGATATATAAATAAAAATAGCCCCATATTTCCTTTTTTCAATTATTACCATTAAGTATTTGTTGTTATTTTATATAATTCTTGTTTGTAGCCCTTTAAATTTATCTGATCATCTAAAAACACTACAGTGACAGTAAGAAATGGGTATGTAAACACATTCTGGACTGTTTGCCAGCTTAAAAGGACGCTTGTTATTAAATGCACAGCTGGGGAATGTATGATTCTTGTGGATTCCTCAGAGTTTCTACCCTTCTCTTTTACAGTTACCGTTGTCTTGTGAAAAGACTCCCCGAGGCACCCTGTAGGAGTGGGCCTCCTCCAGGCTTCTCAAAGCCCAGATGCCCCTGGAGGACACAGAAGAACCAGCAGAGGTGCTGTCACTGAGCCCAGGGACATGCAAAGAGGCTGCAGGGAGACCCAAAGGCAGGCATCCAGTCTAGGCCAGGCCTTGAAGGCAGCCTCAGCACAGCAGAGGAACCAAGTCTCGCTTCTGCCCAAAGACGAGTGTCTTCAAGTCTTCACCAACGGGAGATGGCTGTGCTGTTTGCGAGGTTGAAGAGTCTCTTCTCCTAGACTGTCCGCAACTCCGTTGGAAGAGAACTTGGACCTGGGTGTTGGTGGCAAGTTATCCTCCATCCAGATGGCCATCTCTTCAGAGAGCCACAACAGCTTCTTCCAGGCTTCAGAGCTCACAACCGCCTTTAGATGAATGCCTAGGGAGGAGCTTTGTCTCAGTTTGAAACTTTGTTTTCCAATGGCTAATCATGTACTCTGCCCAGTTTCCAAGACGGTTCTGATGATCCTCACTTCTTGATATTCAGGCCCTTGCAAAGTCTCCTCCCACGCCGGATGAGGACTGGCCATGTGCGGTCAGTAAAATATGGGGACAGGGTAGCAGGGGACTCCTGAGGCTAGGTCACAAGAGGTGCTGGGCCTTGAACCCTGACCTGTAGCACTTGCCTGGGGGAAGGCCACCTTTCACACCCTAATGACGCTTAAGCAGCCCCGTGGAGAGGCCTACAAGGAGGTGAACAAGAGACCCCAGCCAAGAGGCAGCACAGACTTGTCAGCCACGGGAGCGAGCCTTCCTGGATTCTTGGCAAAGCAGAAACCACGAGGAAAAATAATAAGTGATTATTCTTTTAAGTCACATCCTGAGGTGATTTATTACAAATCATTGGAGTAACTGGAGCACCATTGCTGACTCACACCAGTCCCCAGCTTCATTTATGCCGCAGACTTTTTCTGAGCGTCTATTATATGCCGAGCCCTGTGCTAGGCCGGGAGCCAGTGGAGGCTGTACACCCCTGGGGAACACAAATGAGGAATAACAAGGGACCACAGAAGATCTTAAGCAAAATGCCATGGGAGTCCAGAGAAGAGGTGATGCTTGGCTTTCCTTCATCAATAACAATTATTCATTCTTTCAAAAAAACTGTATTGCATGCTTTCTGGGAATCAGTCACTGTGCTCTGTGATAGACAATGGGGGAAACATTCATTCCTGTTCTCAAGGCCAACATCACAGGCAGAGGAAACATCACAAGAAAGTGGAAATGGGGCAGTTGAATTTGGCAGATTGTGACTTCAGTGAGAGCAGTTTCTGCAGAATGGTGAAAACAGACAATAGAATAAAAAAAGGAAGTTGAGGCTGCTGGCATAGAATATTTTTTCCCCTAAAACTATTAGTGGCAGAGGAACAGAATGAGGTCAACAGCTCGGTTCTCCCTCCTGCCTGTAACCCGGCTCCACCTGCTCTGCGGGTTTCATCCCCATGCTGGTCTCTGTCTCCTGTTCACAGTCAGCAGGCTGAGATGATCAGAAAGGTCGACTGGCTGTTACTGTGAGAACTTCCTGGGAATGAGGGAGAGAAAACAGGCAGAGTCTGCAAGTCTGAGATGCCACCCCCAGCCCAGGCCCAGAATCTCTTATCTCGTCAGCATCACCCAGTTGACCTAGCTTGAGGGCATTTGCTCATTACCAGGGCTCTCAAAAGATTAGTCCATAAACCCAGGAGGCCTGTTCTTCATTCTCACAACTGTAACTGACAGTTCCTAGTATATACCGGTGTCTGCCCACCAGCCTTCTCACAGTTCATAGGACATTCATCCCCTAATGTGATGATACTGGCAGGGGGTGGGTACTGGGGGTTGATTAGGGCATGAGGGTGGAGCCCTTAGGAAAGAGATTAGTGCTCTTCTAAAGGAGACCCCAGAGGGCTCTCTGGCATCTTCTGTCACATGAGGATACAGTAAAAGATGGAAGCTTATAAATCAGGAAGTAGACCCCCACCAGGTTTCAAATCACACCTTGATCTCAGACGTCCTAGCCTCTAGAACTGTGAGAAATAAGAGTCTGCTGTTGAGGCCACTCAGTCTACGTAGCTTTGTCATCGCAGCCAGCACTTACAGAGGGAGTAAGCATGAACCAGGACAGGGACATGTGTATTGGATGCAAAGTCTGAAGCCTCTTCTTGTGTGTGATGGGGGCACGGCGGGACACCTTCTAATCCAGGCACTGTTCTGTTAGGCCCCCTGTGCCTCTGGGACTCTGGTTCTATCTGAAGATCCATCAGTGATCAAATGATCCACTATTCATAGGTTGGATTACTCAGGGAGGCTATTCCAAGTCTCTAATATGCGCATGTGCTAAGGGACTTCAGTCGTGTCTGACGCTTTGCAACCCTATGAACTATAGCCCTCCAGGTTCCTCTGTCCATGGGTTTCTCCAGGCAAGAATACTGGAATGTATTGCCATTTCCTCCTCCAGGGGATCTTCCCAAGGCAGGGATCCAACCCACATCTCCTGTGTCTCCTGCCTTGGCAAGTGGGTTCTTTACCACTAGCACCACCAGGGAAGTCTCTAAGTTCACTTCAGTTCAGTTCAGTCACTCAGTCATGTCTGACTCTCTGTGACCCCATGAATTGCAACACGCCAGGCCTNCGGTCTTCTGCATTGCAGGCAGACGCTTTACTGTCTGAGCCACACGATATTTGGTTTCCTGACTTACTTCACTCTGTTTGACAGACTCTAGGTTCATCCACATCTCTACAAATGACCCAGTTTTGTTTTTTCTTATGGCTGAGTAATATCCCATCGTATATATGTACCACATTGATCTAGTTTTCAAGGTAGCATTTCTTCTTATTTTTTGAGAGCTCTTGAGTGCAACCCATATTTTATCTTCGGGGGGGAAAGAAGTCCTCAAGATATCTTGTCGTTTCCTTAATTTACAATTACCCATGAAAATAACAGAAAACCACTGGCACCCTATGCTGTATGCTCCCATAAACTTAAGTAACCAGTTGGCTAATAATCTTAAAAATATCTTTTCTCCTAGAGCAGTCTCCATTAATGATTAAAATCTCCATGACAGTGTTTATCCCCCTCTAGTGGGTGAAAGAGAGGCCATTCTCAGAGCACAGATTCTAGACGGGACCTTCACCCGGTGTCTTGGACTCCCAGCTGGCAGGGGCTGGCATCGGAAGTCCTCAGGAATGGAGGGATCCAAAGGAGCAAACGAGAAAGAGGAGAGGGGACCTCCCTGGCTGTCGAGAGCTAAGACTCTGTGCCTCCAGCACAGGGGCACGGACTCGACCCCTGGTCAGGGAAGTAGCACCCTGCAGCCATGCCATGTGGCCAGAAGGGTAAAGAAAAGAAAGAAAAAGGAGGAGGAGGTCGGGGAGGACAGGAGGCCTCCCGCAGAGCCTGTGCCCTGGGGTTGTGGCACACTCACCTGCCTTCTCCCTGAGACGAGGCTCCGTGGCCTCCTTGCTCCTCGTGTGTCTCTGAGATCGACTCAGAGGCACCGCTCAGGTGAGGAGTTTCCGCAGGCCGGCCTGACAGCCAGCGGAGCTCCAGCCAGTGAAACGCAGACAGGAAGGTCCGGGCGGGCGGGAGAGACGTGAGGCCTCCAGCCTTTTCCAAGGAGGGCGGCAGGTGATGTCGTGCCAAGCAAGGCAGACGGAAGCCTTGGGGCGGCTGCACCTGCTTCCTAGTGGGCCCCCTGTCCATCCACCAGCAGAAGGTGCTGCCCAGAAGCACAGAACATGGCGGAACTGTTGCCGCCTCCTAACACGGGCTCAGGAAGGGCCACTGTGTGTCCTCAGGACTTGCACCAAACACGTGCTGTGTTTCCATGATTCCCAAATCACATTGTGATGAGCTGCATTTACTGAATGCATGTCAAATAAGGGTTAATTCACCCCCTCCTCGGTTTCACATTGCCTAGGATGTCGCGTGGAAGTTCAGTCACTCCAGAAGGATGGTACCTTCCAAACGTCAGGAGAAACTCGCAGAGCCACCCAGGAGACCACCGTTGTGCAGCTGGGGAGAGGGGTCAGGAGCCCCGTTCGGGAGTCACCGTGATCTGGTCTGGATCACAACCTGGGTCTCCTACTAACAAGCCGTTAACTATGCACAAGCTGTCAGCTGCGGAAATACCCCTCCCCTGAGCTCTAGTTACCTTACCTGCTGGATGGGCAAGCTGTCCTGATGAGCCAGGTGCCAGCTAATCCTGATCATTGCTGACCTGGGAGCCCTTTAAGCGTCCAGGTTACCCTTAGGACACTGAGGTCCAGTGGTTCTCTTGGGTGGTTCAAAACCTTCCTAGTCTTGATAAGCTCATAAATGAAAAAGAAGAGAACTTTATAGCTGACTGATAATGCTAAGGCACTTCAGCTGTGTCCGATTCTTTGCAACCCATGGACTACAGCCCTCCAGGCTCCTCTGCCCAAGGCATTCTCCAGGCAAGGTCTCCATACTGGAGTGGGTCACCAGGCCCTCCTCCAGGAGATCTTCCCGGCCTAGGGATCAAACCCGTGTCTCTTACGTCTCCTTCAGGTGGGTTCTTTACCACTAGCAACACCCGGGAAGCATCAAACTATAGAAGCAAACTTTAAAACAGCCATGTTGTCTAAGGCATGGTTCTGTCAGCTGCAGCTGAGAGGAGGTGGGAAGAGGAAAAAGCTCCCCTCAGCTTCCACTCATGCCATGATAACTGTTTAAATTTTATTGAGTAAATAATTGTCTCTGTGGGTTGAAGAAAAGAAAGCACAGCTCAGCACATGTCAGCCCTCGGTCGTCTGTGGAGGTGAGGCTCGGATGTGCATTCAACACGCGCGCTCTGTCTTCGTTTTGATTCAGTGCCCTGATACGGGGAAGGAGAATGCCCTGATACCCATACTTCCAGGGGCTAAATGACTAGCTCCTTTGATGTGTTAGGCTTTTGTTTTCATCTCTTATTAGAATTTTTGTTTGGGGTTTTTATTTTGAGCCAAGGGCAAGAATGGAGAGGAACATCGAGGTTCCCTGTGTGAAGGAGACGAGAGCTGGGTGTGTGGTGTCNCTGATACCCATACTTCCAGGGGCTAAATGACTAGCTCCTTTGATGTGTTAGGCTTTTGTTTTCATCTCTTATTAGAATTTTTGTTTGGGGTTTTTATTTTGAGCCAAGGGCAAGAATGGAGAGGAACATCGAGGTTCCCTGTGTGAAGGAGACGAGAGCTGGGTGTGTGGTGTCATCTCGGGGGTGGGCAGGGGACAGGCCCCGGGGGGTTCCCGGTGCAGGTCGTTGGGAGGCAGGAAGGTTCGCGAGCGTGCCTGGGGCAGGAAGCGAGGCCGGCAGCAGAGCTTCGGACACACTGATTTTTTTTTGTTTTTTTTTTAAGAGTATTTAATCTGTCTGTGGGCTTCCCAGTTGGCACAGGGGTAAAGAATCCTCCCGCCAACGCGGGAGACACAGAGACACGGCTGGATGCCTGGGTCGGGAAGGTCCTGGAGGAGGGCCCAGCAACCCACTCCAGTCCTCTTGCCTGGAGACTCCCATGGACAGAGGAGCCCGGTGGGCTACAGTCACTGGGATCGCAAAGAGTCAGACACGACTGAGTGACTGAGCATACTCACAATCTGTTTGTAGGACATATGGTGACCCTAAAAACTCATTCCAGCACACATTTGGTGCAGGCAAATACTGTGATCCCACTTATACGAGGTGACCCAAACAGTCAAACTCACGAGTCAGAAAGTACCCTGGCAGGTGCCAGGGGCAGATACAGGCTGGGGCGAGAGTGGGCAGTTGGTGTTTCGTGGGGACAGAGTCCAGTCTCAGAAGGTGAGACATTCAGGAGACGGGCGATGGCAAGATTTGCACAAACAGTGTGAGTGTATTTAGGGCCCTGAATTGTAGACTTAAATGCGGTTAAAAGAGCATGTTTTGTATTATGTGACTTTTACCACCCTTAAAAAAGCATTAAGAAAGAAAAGAGTAGATATGAGCCCCCGTAACGTGTGTGCTGGGCCGCACAGGAAGGGTTTGTGGCCGATCACAGCAGGCTCAGGGTGGGGAGCACTGAGGAGTCAGACAGAAGCCGTGGGCGGTGCTTCAGCCCTTGATTGGACGGCAGAGGCTCTCCGGTCAGGAGACGCGGGAGGGGTGACTCCCAGGGGCGGGCCTCGGGGGAGCTTTTCTGCTCTGGAGTCGCCCTCGGTCACGACCACGTCTGCCCTTCTTGCCCGCCCAGGACAGGCGTGTGGAATGTAAATCACCGTGGCTGGAAAGGGGGGTGTTTACGGGGACCTGGGGTGTCACTGCAGAGTCCTGTCCCAACCCGGATGGCTGTGCAGACCCTGGCGGGGAGAGGCCTGCAAACGCCGAGACGGGTTCTGTGGCGAAGATGGAGAAGCAGATCTCGTCTCCTGCTTCGGACAAGCTTAGAAAAAGCTGAGGCATTCGACGGTGACAGGGAAGACCGTTCATGGAAACCTCAGGCTCCGTGTAAAGCGCCTTGTCATAGGACACCACTCCTTAAAGGCCCCCTTTGAAAAATAAAAGACCCCCCTTTGTCTGGGTTTGCCACTAAGCCTAGCTCTTCATGGGAAAAGAAGAAAAAAAAATACAGATTTTTGTGCTTCTTTCCCTTTGTTGGCAAAGCCGTCTTGTTCTGGTTTGAATCTTCTGAGAGTGCAAATTGGTGACTGTGGGTGCCCACCCAGATGCTCTTTTTCTGGGTCTATGCACCTGTCCCCCAACTGCTGAGGGCACCCGAGCTCTGCCTTACTTCAGGGGCGACCCCCTCCCACAACCACGCTGCCCCTGCCAGCAGCAGCCTGACGAACCGCCTGCACGGTGACGGGGGCACACCAGGCCCGTCACACCAGGACGGGCACACCAGGATGGACACACCGGGACGGGCACACCGGGACGGGCACACCTCCGGGTGTCCTCCGGGCCGGGCCAGCTCCGTCCTGCAGCATGTCTTCCCGAGTGTCCTCCGCACGGAAGGAGCTCGAGTCCCAGCGCTTCTGTGGAGAGCCTGTGTGGGGGGTCACGGTGGCCCGGGGCAAACAGCGCAGCCTCCTGGCTAGAACCCCGGGGTCAGGAAAGGAAGCCCGATTCTCCCATGGGTAAGCAAGCTGATCATGGTTCACTCCAGCTGGGTAGGGAAGTTAGTATCTGTGTGACCAGCTGGCCCCCACGTGCAGCTTTGTGGGAGAAAGGTCCCGGGAGCCAAGTGAAGGGACTCACACCGGAACAGCAGTGTTCAAGAAAAGGCTTGTTACCGAAGCCAGAGCTTAAGGCAGTGAGCACAACTTTGATTTATAACAAGAGCTATTTGTACATAATTACTAAAATATT
>SJYV01016446.1:0-13985 GCA_006410875.1 Neotragus pygmaeus | reverse complement strand
GCCTGGCTCTGCCCCTCGACGCCCTATCACTGTGGAGGAGCCCTTTCTCTCCTGCATTAGTTGGATAGCCTCCCGGCACCGCCCCCCGCCCGCCTCCAGAGCTGTGGGGAGCGTTAGTGAGGCAAGCGCTAAATAACTAGAAAAGGTTAGTTTGCTAATTAATGTAAGCCCTATTGTCAGGGCTGCACTATCATTTACATTAAATGACTCATTCGAGCAGAATCTTTAACAAAAGAGCCACCGGCTGCTGTTTATGGTTTAGAAAAGCAAGTTTTCTCAAAGGGAAGGATTGGCCCCTCTGGTGTCAGTGAATCCTGGCCAGTGTCTGCTTAGCTCTTGACACCTGGTGAAGAACGTTGCCCCAGAGACCCCACACTTGCTGTTGGGAGTGGGTTGTGGTCTGGGCTGTGTTGGTACAAAAAAAGATTGAGAACTGCAGACTTGTGAACCCTGGGCTCCCTGAAGGTGGGAGACAGGCCAGATGGAGACAGCTCAGATGTCCTCTAACTTTATCTTCTCGGGACCATGGACACCTCCCAAGATTCGAGGGCCGCATAAGAGGCTGCCTCCCCATGGATCGCAGGGCTGCCTGAAACCCTTAGACATATCCATCGTAGCCAGGCCTGAGATTCAGCCCCCAGTGATATGTGGAACCTCGCCAAGACAGTCATTCTTTTTTGAAGCTTGTCAGATGCATCAGGCAGTCCTGAAAGTTTTGAACTTTTATTATCCAAACTCCTCCCTGGAGTGACAGCTTCTACAGTGCGCACCCTTAGAGGAAGTCTCTGAAAGAGAAAGAAAAGGACAAGAAGCTATCGAGACTGAGGAGCCTGGACCTCTGAATCAAAGCTCCCACCTTTTTTGCAAGCATTTTTAATTAACAAAAAGGATTAAAACAGTCAAATTCAAATGAACTCCGGGACTCAAAAACTTCAGTTTCTCAACATCAACGTGTAATAGAAAAAGCCACTGACCTTTACAAATGTAAGATTCGTTCTTTACGTCAAGTTCCTTTATCTGCAAACAGAGCGGCACGCCTGTTTCAGAAATGAGCCTTTGCAGGATCTGCTTTTAACCTGTGTTGTGTCATGCTGAAATCCTGTTATTCTGATTTGTTATGAAGAAGTGAAGAAACTGCCTATTCTGAACAGCTGAATGAATGTGTGTTGAGTGACTCTAAAGTATGCAAAAAGGACCATAAGGTTTGCCAGTGTGGTGGAGTATGTGACTGGTTCCATGGTACCCCAGGGATACCCCCACCAAGCGGGTCCAACCATGCATCTCCCTGCCCTGGTGGACAACAGCACTCATCCAGCCCGCAGCAGTCTGCTGGCTTTGGCTTCTGAGCCAGCTTCAACGCTATGTGCAAGTATCATTGTTTATGCTCAGTCGTGTCTGATGGTTTGTGNGCGGGTCCAACCATGCATCTCCCTGCCCTGGTGGACAACAGCACTCATCCAGCCCGCAGCAGTCTGCTGGCTTTGGCTTCTGAGCCAGCTTCAACGCTATGTGCAAGTATCATTGTTTATGCTCAGTCGTGTCTGATGGTTTGTGACCCCGTGGACTGTAGCCCACCAGGCTCCTCTGCCCATGGGATTCTCCAGGCAAGAACACTGGAGTGGGTTGCCATTTCCTCCTCCAGGGGATCTTTCCTACCCAGGGATCAAACCCACATCCCCTGCATTGGCAGGCGGGTGCTTACCACGAGCCACCTGGGAAGCCCATTGCACGTGTAATATTACAGAAGAATGATTCCTAACGCCTCACGCGTCTCTGTCTCTTTCAGAGGGTCTTGCGGTTGGAGTTGGATTTGGGGCCGTAGGAAAGACGGCATTGGCCACCTTCGAAAGCGCCAGGTAAGCACCACCTCGTGCCTTGGTGGCACTGCACCAGCTAGCTGGTGTCTCGGGTGAGCCGTCTGCACAGAGCTGTGTAGCACCCCAGCCCCCAGCTGACTGGCGGAGGCGAGGAGGAGGGCAGGGGCCCTCACACCTGAGAGAGAGGCTCCATCAGAGAAGCAGGCTTATGCCAAGTTCTTCCAAAGCTAGCTAAAGGGTAGCTGTTTTGGAAACCAACCGTGGATGTAACTGCATGCTGTTTTCCAAACGCTTTAAAATGGATGAATCACAATAAGATGATGTTCTGGGGGGTTGATGCCAGGACCCGCCGGCAGATGCTTGAATCCGCCAGGGCTCAAGTACCATGATCTACCTCGGTATGCGCCAGGCCCATATCTGAGAATCCAGCCCCAGGCGGATGGAAAGGCCGGGGGAGCCACAAAGGCCGAGTCTGGCCGTCCCGACCCCGCCCTCGCTTCCCAGCCCTCGCTTTCCTCTCCTTGGCTGCTGCCGCTCCCGATTTCCTCTCTCTCACGGTTGCCCGTCACCACCAGGTACCTGGCTGGCCAAGCCAAGCTCGCTGTCACCCTTGAGCCCCTGTTCCCCCCGTCTGCCCGAGACAGTCACCAGGCCTTGTGGGTTCTTCCTCCCCTCCACCTCTCTCAAATCAGCCAGAGCTGGGATAAGGCCACAGCCTTGGGACCATAAGGAGGCATTGTGGAGATGAGCTGCCTGGTCCACCCGTGCCCACAAAACCAGGAGTACCCCAGCCCAGCACCCCCCAGGCTGAAGGAGGGCGTGTGGTGCCATCCACCCAAGGGCAGAAGACTCAGATGCGCGTAGGGGATGAAGGATAGCAGAAACGGGTGCAGGCGATCAGGTAGGGCCGGGCAGGAAGGGCCGGTTGGGTGCGGGTAGTTGGGAGTGGCGGGGTCTGCGGTGACTTTGGAACAGCTAGCACAAGTGCGATCTCAAGGTGCTCAAAACTTTTTCATTAATTAATCTGTGGCTGCGCTGGGCCTCTGTCGCTTTGTGGGACTGCTCTCTATTGCGGCGTGTGGGCTTTTCGCTGTTCCTCTTGTTGTAGAGCAAGGGCTCAGTGGTTGTGGCGGCTGGGCTCGGCTGCCCTGCGGCATGCGGGATCTTCCCAGACCAGGAATCGAACCCAGGTCCCCTGCACTGGCGGGCGGATCCTTTACTATCGGACCGCCAGGGAAGTCCCTGGAAATCAAGATAGTTTGAAAACATAAAAGTGGTGCTCAAAGTGGTCTGGTGGCCACTGGCTTCTGTGTTGAGTTCATCCAACTGCCCTCTGACCGGTACAATCTCAAAATCGACTTTTTTCCCCCGAAGGCAAGGTCACCGCTTCCTTCAATGGTCGACCCTGGGTCTGGGGACCACAGTTGCCAGGAACTACTTCCTCACAGAATCCCACCCTCCCTTCTCGTCCCCACCTTTCCTGGGCTCTCTTTACACCGTGGCGCATCCTTTCCTCAAGACCCTCAGCTGCCGGGGGGCCCCCGTGTGTGCATCTAGTCACTGCGGTCGCTGGACTCCGATGCTACGTGTGAAGGGGCCCGTCTGCTCCACGAAGCCCCAGACACGGGTGTGGGCTGCCACGTCGTGGGTTGAGATTTTTTTCCTTTTTCTCGATTCTCATTCCTGCCTGTCAGACTCACAAGTTGCTCCCTCGCCCCGACTCCAGGGCCAGCATTAAACAAGATGCCTGCGGCGATGATCCCAGGAGATGGTAGATGGGTGAAGCCCTCAGAATGTGAGGATCGTCACCCAGACCTGGGGCTTGATTGGCCTCATCAAGCCCGTGGGCTGCTCTTCCTGCCCTGGGCATGGGGAGGTGGGGAGGGCGTCATGCCCTGGCACAGCCATCTGCTCTCCACTCGGCTTGGACCACGCAGACCATCAGGGCGGGCGGTGTCAGGGTGCTGAGGGGCCCTCCCGAGTCCCAGGAGACGCGCACGCTCCAGAGACGTCCGTGCCAGCCAGTGACAGCCCACCCTGGGCACTGCGCTCACGGCCCGGCTTCCCATCTGGTGGCACCTCGTCTCCCCCGACATGAAGATGTCAGCTCTGATGTCCGTCTCTTCTGTCACCCGCGCTTCCTGCTAAGCTTCGTGTCTCTGAAGAAAGTAGAAGAAAAGTCTTTTCAACCCAACTCCCCGCTTCCCGAGACCAGACAGATCCTCTGAGTTATGTAAACCCTCCACGGGGCTCTCCATTCTCGATCAGGCTGGGGAGGCGGGGCTGTTTTCAACCTCATGAAACCCTCTGATAAACCAGCCTCCTTGGGGAATTTTATGCCCCTCTGACTGCCCCCATTGCCCCTGTGTCCAGGGTATGGAGCGTGGGGAATGACGGGGAGAGTGGGTCCATACAATGCTGGCCAGAGAGGGAAGGAGGGTGGCCTCACGCAGACCCTGTCCTTCAGTCTGTCTGCCCCACTTACAGATCCATACACAGTTCGTGGTTTGGGTTCTTCCTTTCAAATTCCTCGGATCTTACTGCAGAACAGCCCTCGCCCCCAGTCAAGGCATGTAAGCCTCCTTTGCCCTTAGCTCATGCTGCAGACCATGCGGGGTTTCGTGGGAGGGAGAGAGGAAAATAAAAAAGAGAAAGACAGACTGATGCTAGGGGGAGGGGTGGTGTAAAAACAGTCATCAGACGATTAAATGCGTCTTTTGAAAGAGAGGTTTTGCTTTTTAAAATTCCAATTCTGCGTAATTAACAAGTGACGTGCCTAAAACGTTGACATGCAGAGGTGGAAGATAAAGGGATGACAAAGACATGTGGTGAATGCTGATCAAGAGAAGGCAGGTATTAACAATGTCAGTCTCAGACCAGGCAGACTCGAAGGCGGAAAGCCGCTGAGAGAATAAAGGTCAGTACTTAATGACAAGAGAAACAAGGTACCGGCTGACAGAATGATCCCGCGTGTGTACGCTTCCAGCAACATCAGCCTCACAAGGCTCAGGAAAAACGGTCAGAATTGCAAGGGGCAACAGTCAGAAGCCCAGTGGTGGTGGGGAGAATGGTTCTCCTCTCTGACGCTGATAAAATGGGTAAATCGTCAACAAAATATGCGTAATGGACGTATGTGGACCCCCCAACCCAGCAGTTAGGAAAACTTCAACCTTCTTCCCAAGCACACGGTGTGGGTGTTTCCCAGAAATAACAGCACTGTGCCACAGAGAAAGTGAGAACATGCCCAGATCAATACCATTCAGACCAGACTCTCTGACCTCAGTGCCACGTAATCGAAAAATAGCAACCAGATCGCTAAAGCAATTGGTCAGTGGATGGCGAAGCCCTCAGGCACCCTGAGATGAGCACAGGTAGGGGATGCAAACCAGATGGTCCAAGGAACCAGTGGACAAAGGTCCTGGCTGCCCCTGGCCTCAGGGACGCTTCCGAGAACGGAGCGTCTCATCAGGAGGCTGGGGGCTGCCCGCTTGGAGGAGGTGGTTAAGAGCGCGTGGTGCCTCGACCTGCAGGCAGGTGACATCACCAAGGTGTGTGCGATTCATGTGGCAATTTATGGAAGTGAGACCGAAGGCCAAAGGAGAAGCACCTTCTCCAGCAAGAGGCTGACAACCTTGGGGGGTTCCGATGACAAAGTCCCAGAGGCAATTTGAACCTTAACACCGCTCGAGGGAAGAATTCTGGTGGGGGGCAGGTAGACGGATCCCTGTGAAGAATCCAGCCACTGGACAGGTGCTGTTGACACCACTGTTAAGTGTTATTTTAAGAGTGACGGAGAAGTCAGAGGATGACTCGATGATGCTGGGAATGGAGAGGCTGATGGGAAGCAGGGGGTTTAGACTCAGAACCGAGAGGCAGCGTTTGTTACCTGATTCTTTCACCGAGTGGGAGGGAGAGTTCAAGTTTAGGAGACGTAGGTAATCACATAGGTAGATGAGAGGGGCTGAGGGGGAAGGAGGGACAGGTCTGCGTGGATCTGGGAGGAGAAGAGAGTTGCCTGGCATATGCCTGTGCTGCGTGGACCGAGCTGGCTGGGCCAGGCAGAGCTCTCCGTTTAGTGCAGCGGTTAGCAAGTGGGCCAAATCGGGCCCAACACTTGCTTCTATAAATAAAATTTTATTGTAGCACAGCCATGGCCAAATTCACCATCCAAGTTGTGACACCAGCTTCCAAAAAAGACTAATGTGTTGTTGTTAATTCAGTAAGCGGTGTCTGACCCTTTGTGACCCCCATGGACTGCAGCACGCCAGGCTTCCCTGTCCTTCACCATCTCAAATTCATGTCCATTGAATCAGTGAGACCATCCAACCATCTCATCTTCTGCTGCCCCCTTCTCCTCCTGTCCTCAGTCTTTCCCAGTTTCAGGGTCTTTTGCAAGGAGTTGTCTCTTCACATCAGCTGGTCAGAGTATTGGAGCTTCAGCTTCAGCACCAGTCCTTCCAATGAATATTCAGGGTTGACTTCCTTTAGGATTGACTAGTTTGATCTCCTTGCAGTCCAAGGGACTCTCAAGAGTCTTCTCCAGCATCTCAGTTTGAAAGCATCATTTCTTTGGTGCTCAGCCTTCTTTATGGTCCAACTTTCACATTCATACATGACTCCTGGAAAAACCATAGCTTTGACTGGAGGAGGAAATGGCAAACCGCTCCAATATTCTTGCCTCAAGAACCCCACAAACAGTATGAAAAGGCAAGAAGACTACAGGTATCTGTGTTCATGTCACTCAGTCATGTCTGACTCTTTGCAACCCCATGGAACCCTGCCAGGTTCCTCTGCCCCTGAAATTCTCCAGGGACAAGAATACTGGAGTGGGTAGCCATCCCCTCCTCCAGGGGATCTTCCCAACCCGGAGATCAAACCTGGGTCTCCCGCAATGCAGGCAGATTCTTTACCATCTGAGCCACGAGGGAAGCCCTGCCATCTTTTGACTGAAGGAAGGAATGGCAAATCACTCCAGCATTCTTGCCGTGACATAACAGTAGGAAAAGGCAGAAAGTCCCCCCCACATCCCCCCCGCCCCGCTGCGAGGCCCCAGGGAGCAATTTGTATATGACTGCTGCCATCTAGTGTTCAGATACTGTTGCTTCGTCGCCGCTCTGGCACCCTCCCCATCACCAGCCCTCCACTTGGCCAGCCTTCCTCCCCCGGTAGGTGGCCTACATCTTCAGGGGACCCGTTCAGAACAGAACATCTCCTGGAGGAAGATGAGTCTCCGCCAGTGATCAAGGGAATCACGGTTTCCCTCTTTCCAATCGGGTCCCACAGCACTTTCTCTTTGGTTTCACCACAAAGCCGTTCTCCATCCTGCCGTTCCATGGGGAGTTGGCCGCTTAAGCGGTTTTCCCTCCTGAAGTGTTATTACCTCCAGAGAGGAAACGTGCCCTCAGCTCTTAACTCAGCGGCAGACATAATTCAAACCAGCAGGGAGAGCGAGGCTGTTTATGCTTCAGATCTGGCCTCACGTATCGCATGCATCCTACTTAAGCACGAGTAGAGAGGCGTCTGAAATCTGAGAACACACCCTGACCAGCTGGCATGGCAAACATCCCGCAGCTGGCTGCCCGCAGCAGAGGAGTCTGGCCGCTGACCTGATGGGACACCATGCAGAATCCACAAAGCACATCCCCAAGGTATTCCTGGACTTTCTTTTTTTCTCCTGCTGAGTGCCCTGGCCAGCCATTACCATCCAACACCCAGACACTTAGTCAAGGATGCCTGTAGTCTTGGCCAGCATCTGGACCTGACATGGCTCATTGAGTTGCACATTGCAGGCATCAGAACAAACTTTGAAGTCTGTGTTTGCCTCTCAGATCAAAGAGCAAAGCGAAAGTCAGGTATATCCTACTCCCTGGCTTGAAAGCCGATATGCATGTTGAAATATTAGCATTCATTTAAGACAGCGGCCATTAATCAGCTAAGCAGCCATTTGTTTTGAAACAAAGATGGCAGTAGACACGTTTTCCTGCTCGTTAGTCAGCATTAACAGTTGATGGGTGCGTAGACCTATATGTGCACATCCATCTGTCCCCATTGTCTACCTACTCAAGTTTAATCCGGAAAACACGTTTGCAAGATAAATGCAGAGTGTTGAAGAGGAGACTCCGTTGACGTGGTGAGAGGAGACATTCAGCCTCTCTGCAGTGTCCAGCTCTTTAACAGCCCCATGGACTGTAGCCCGCCAGGCTCCTCAGCCCGTAGGGTTTTCCAGGCAAGTATACTGGAGTGGGTTGCCATTTCCTTCTCCAAGGACTCTTTCCAACCCGGATTGAACTCGCATCTCTTGAGTCTCCTGAATTAGCAGGCGGGTTCTTTCTGAACCACCGGAGCAGCCAGGAGCACTTTTTTTTACTGCACCACGTGCCTTGCAGTATTTTGGTTTCCCGCCAGGGATTGAACCCATGTCTCCTGGCTTGGCAGATCGATTCTTTATCACTGAGCTACCAGGGAGGCCCTGGAGGGCACTTGGGGAAATAAAACATAAATTCTTTCATTGGTGTTCACTCAGCATCTTTTGGAGAAGGCAATGGCACCCCACTCCAGTACTCTTGCCTGGAAAATCCCATGGACGGAGGAGCCTGGTGGGCTGCAGCCCATGGGGTTGCTAAGAGTTGGACAGGACTGAGAGACTTCACTTTCACTTTTCACTTTCATGCGTTGGAGAAGGAAATGGCAACCCACTCCACTGTTCTTGCCTGGAGACTCCCAGGGACGGGGGAGCGTGTTGGGCTGCCGTCTCTGGGGTCGCACAGAGTCGGACACAACTGAAGTGACTTAGCAGCAGCAGCAGCATCTTTTAAGGAGCAGACTGCCAGGGCCATCTCCACATCGCAGGCTGCTCTGCTAACGCCCCAGACCTCCCTGTGGCGGGACCAAGTTCCCAGACTTCTGGGGAGTCCTGACAAGACAGTCTCTTCCTCAAGGAGGAAGTCTTCACCTTCTGAATTGCATCTCAGCTTTCCTGGTTGGGGAAGCCACAGCCCAGTCGTGGCTCGCTGCAGAGCAGTCTCTCACCTGAGTGGAGCCCCAGTGCGAGGACACACCCTGACCAGCCACCCACACAGACTCCTCCCCACCGCCACCCCTTCCATCATGTCAGCAAAACTGGAAGTAAATTCTTGTGCAGCTTTTTATTTGCGATAGCAGATGGCACTTTCCATTCCATTTGAGACAGACAAGCTCTTATCTTGAACCCATTAAACCACCTTGCCTGGAATTCTTCAGTTCAATTGCTCAGTCGTGTCTGACTCTTTGCAACCCCATGGCTTGCAGCTGGCCAGGCTTCCCAGTCCTTCACCAACTCCCAGAGTTTGCTCAAACTCATGTCCATTGAGTCACTGATGCCATCCAACCATCTCATTCTCTGTCGTCCCCTTCTCCTCCCACCTTCAGTCTGTCCCAGCATCAGGGTCTTTTCCAGTGAGTCAGTTCTTTGCCTCAGGTGGCCAAAGTATTGCAGTTTCAGCTTTAGCAACAGTCCTTCCAATGAATATTTAGGACTGATTTCCTTTACCATTGACTGGTTTGATCTCCTTGCAGTCCAAGGGACTCTGAGGAGTCTTCCAGCCTGGAATTCTAGAATTGTCTATTGACAGCTCCTCCCCATAAGTACATTTTACTTTTCTGTCCCCCGACATAGCTGCCTAGCCTTACCTTGAATTATCAGACGCCGGTGGAATTGGCAGCTTGTTGGCAGACAGCGCCACCGTGCGGCAGTGGGGCGTCAGGGCGAGACTCTGGGTACCCGCACCTGGCCTCCTGCCTGGGCCCTGGGCTCTTGCCACCTACGTTTCCGTTTCCAGCTGTGTCACGCGAGAAAGGAGGGTGGCAGCTGTGATCCTAGGACTGCTAGTGATTGTGGGACAACCCGTGTCCCCCAGGTGCGTGAAGACAGGTACAAATGCTACCTTTTCTAGCTTGCAAAGTGAAGGCATTGGAAAAAGCTGCTCTCACAGCCAGTCACTATCTCTTACAATCTGTATTTATCACCAAAAATTAGTTCATAAACTCAGGATAAAACCAAGTCCTTTCTGCACCACCCCTGCCCCAGCTGCTACTGCTGCTAAGTCGCTTCAGTCGTGTCCGACTCTGTGGAACCCATAGACGGCAGCCCACCAGGCTCCCCCGTCCCTGGGATCCTCCAGGCAAGAACACTGGAGTGGGTTGCCATTTCCTTCTCCAATGCATGAAAGTGGAAAGTGAAAGGGAAGTTGCTCAGTCGTGTCCGACTCTTCGCGACCCCATGGACCACAGCCTACCAGGCTCCTCCGTCCATGGAATTTTCCAGGCAAGAGTACCAGAGTGGGGTACCATCGCCTTCTTCCCCCTGCCCCAGACAGGGACTTAATTCTCTCTCTATTCAAATGCACAAAAGCCCTTTTCACTAATATGCAGTTACATTCTTGGGCTTCCCAGGTGGCTCAGTAGTAGAGGATCCACCCGCTGATGCAGGAGACAAGGGTTCTGCGGGTTCCAGGCCAGAGGCCTGGGTCCAGGAGCGTGGGGCCTCTGATCTCCTGTGACTCGGGCTGCGCCTGCAGATGCCGTGCCTTCACAGCCTTCCTCCCCGCCCCGGCCCTGCCAGGCCGGCTTTGCCTTCCGGCCTGAGCACTGAGCTGCCGTGCGGCTGGCTCTCACTCTGATACTGTGTGCATCTATTTCCCCATTTGGACCCTCGCTGGGGGCCTCTTCTGTTCTTTGCGTAAGGCCCGGGACCAGGCTGGGCGTGGTCTGCTCTGCACCTGGCCTTGATGGCCCTCCTGAACTCTATGGATGGTTTCAAGTGGGCAGTCCCCTCTGTGTAGCACGAGCTGCTTCTCTATTGCACGCGCCGCCCCCCGCCCCCGGTTCCTTGGACTCTCCAGTCCCCAGTGTCACTGCACGAGGTTCGGGTCCAGAACAAGGAGGAGGCTCCGTGCTGCCCTGCCCTGTCTGCCCGGCGGCTGCTTCTCACATCAGCAGCACAAGGAGCCCATTTGTGCGGGGCCGCCTCCTCCGCCTCCTCNAGTCCCCAGTGTCACTGCACGAGGTTCGGGTCCAGAACAAGGAGGAGGCTCCGTGCTGCCCTGCCCTGTCTGCCCGGCGGCTGCTTCTCACATCAGCAGCACAAGGAGCCCATTTGTGCGGGGCCGCCTCCTCCGTCTCCTCCTCCGCGGCCCCCAGCTACCCCACCCGAGTGCCTGGCGACAGGGCTGACCGTCTTGGCACCAGGGACCAATCTCGGCACAAGAGTGTGCTCTGTCTCACCCGGGGCGGGCTTGGGGGGAGGCGTGGACCCCGGGAGGCTCTTGAAGAGCAGCCTCGTCGTTTCTCTGTGGCTCTCCCAGGCTGGGGATGACACAGACTTCTCCCTCCTGCGTACCCACCGCTGCTCTGTCCATCCTCCGGGACTGCTTGTCACACGTAGCGGGAGGCAGAGAGCAACTGTGCTTCCCAGAGTCACCGGCGGGGCTCGGGTGGGCGCTGGCGTTGATCCAGTGCCTTCTGCCGGGCCAGCTAGGAGAGCAGGCTGGGCGCATAGTGGGTTTGCGGCGTGGCACTGGTGGCTGCCTTTAGGGGCCGTTTACATGCACTGCTCAGTCCTTACTGCCCTCCAAGTAGCCAGGTGAGAATCCGGAGCCCGGGGACTTTCCCTGAGGTCAAGCTTATGGCAGGTGGCAGGTGTGCAGAAGCCCAGAATTAACACCACTGCCCCAGCTCTCCGCCTCCCAGCCCTGCCTCTGGCAGTTGTGAAACATTTAGTGAGTGCTTTCCACGTGCAGGATTATTTTCCCAGGAGGCGCAAGGGTAAAGGTTCCATCTGCCGATGCAGGAGACAAGAGAGACACAGGTTCAATCCCTGAGTCAGGAAGATCTCCCGGAGGAGGAAACGGCAGCCCACTCCAGTATCCTTGCCTGGGAAATCCCACAGACAGAGGAGCTGCAGTCCCTGGGGTCGCAGAAGAGTCAGATCCGACCGAGCAACTGAGCACGCACGCGCAAATCCATTATGACCAGTGTCTTCATAAGGCAAAAAGAGACACACAGGAGGAGGTTGGGTGACGACAGAGACACCCCGAGGGAACCAGAGATCAGAGCGACTCAGCAAGAAGCCAAGAAGGGTCCAGGAGTGCGCCGGAAGCTGGACAAACCAAGGGAGGACCTTCCCTAGAGATCTCCGAGTGAGGGTGGTCCTGCTGATACCTTGCTTTTGAGCCTCTAGCCTCCAGACCACGAGAATGCGTCTCTGTTGTCTTCAGCCGCCTGGATGGCGGCCTTGGTTATGGTGGCCATAGGGAATCGATACACACGTGCCCCTGGCCCCCGCATCTCCATCCGCATCTCTCCGCCCCCACGTAGATTTCTCCCCTCCGCCCTCAGCAGACAGTGAGCTCTGAGCATTCCTCGTGGGTGCAGTCTCTCCTCTCTCCTGACACATTTTGTCTTCCCCACCCCAAGCCTTCACTTCCTGTTTCGAAAGGAGTTTCCCATTTGGTTTGGGTTTTTTTTTGTTGTTATTGTTTCCTTAAGCCTCTCTCAGTTCAGTTTGGACCCAACTGGACGGAAGCGAGGCTCTCTCCTTTCCTGAGAGGCCGCCTCCAGAGGCCGCCCCGCGGGAGTCGGGGCTGTCCCCACATCGGAGCTATTAAACTGTCGTAAGAAAGAGGCCTTTGTCACGGGCACCGCGGCCGTCGGCTCCGAAACAGAGGCAGATTGTGCCAGAAAACAAACAACAGGAAAAAAAAAAGGCCCAACCACAGAATTCTTTGGGCCTTCAGTCATCAGCCTCTCGCTTGTTCTTAAGAGACAAGTTTCCTTTCTTCGGTGTGATTCCATCAGATGGGGCGTCGGGGTTTGCATTCTGTCCAGAAGCGCGGGCTGAGGCCGCCCCGCCCGGCTCCCTCCTGCGTGATGCCCCGACCACGGCCTGCAGGTGGGGAGCGGAGGCGGCCCCAGGCCTGCTCAGAGGGGCTTCGCAGGAGACTGAGGGCCCTGCGGTGGGCAGTTTTCAGTCCAGGCAAGGGAGAAGCGCTGGAAAAAGTCACGGAGGCTGACTCCATCGTCGTTTCCAAATGAGCAATGCCCTTCTGACTTGACCTTGGCTCTGAGAGAGACCTCAGGAAGCCTCATTTCACGCTGGAGAAAGTCAGAAGGCAAGTGACTTGCCCAAGCCACACCATTTCCCAAGCTCAGACCAGTGCTGCTAGCCCGGGACCCCTGGCCAAACACCCGTGGCCCAGCCTGGCACGGGGGCTGCCGCGGCCCCAGGGCTTCCCTCCAGCCAGCTTTCGCCCCTGACCATCTCCGGGTGGGAGGTCAGGGGGCAAATGAGCACGTCAAGGCTCCCCTGTGCCAGGAAGCACCCCACAGCGCGACAGCCGAGGTTCTAGAAGGAAGTGGAGAGGAGGGGCTTAGGAGACTTCCCATCCCGTTTCCACTGTCCCTTCCAAAGGGGATTATGCTTCCCAAGGTCATGGCTTTCCCAAGTCAGGGGAGAGAGGGGCCACTTCAGAGGACAGGGCCTCTTAAGCCCTGCGTTTCACTGCGGGTGAGTGAATGACACCCAGAGAAACGCCAGCTTTTTCTGACGGGAGGACAGATGATCGCATAATGGGCAGGACCTCACACAAAATGGAAAGGCAATGTCTTTTGTTCAAAAAGCAGGAAACAAGCTTTTTCCTTTCTTCCGTGACGTCTCTTCTCTTTCAGTGTGTCGTGGTGTTTTGTTTTGTCTTATTTTAAAAAATTTAATTGTGATAGAGTATACGTGCGTAAAGGGACTCCCCCGGTGGCTCAGCGGCAAAGAATCTGCCTGCAGTGCAGGAGCTGCAGGAGACACGGGTTCAGTCCCTGGGTCAGGAAGATCCCCTGGAGAAGGGCATGGCAACCCACTCCAGTGTTCCTGCCTGGCGAATCCCATGGAGAAAGGAGCCTGGTGGGCTACAGTCCATGGGGTTGCGAAGAGTTGTACACAACTGAAGTAACTTAGCTCGCGTGCTTACATACATATAATTAACCATTTTTAAGCGTATGATGGTGTCAATAAGTACATCACGCTGTGTAGCCATCATCTTCTTCATCTCCAGAACCCTTTTCATCTTAAAAAAAAAAAAAGAAAGAAAGAAAGAAAGAAAGAAAACCTTGTCCCCAGTAAACAATAACCACCCCCCCCAA
>SJYV01016440.1:0-12582 GCA_006410875.1 Neotragus pygmaeus | reverse complement strand
TAAAAAGCAGAGACATTACTTTGCCAACAAAGGTCCATCTAGTCAAGGCTATGGTTTTTCCAGTAGTCATGTATGGATGTGAGAGTTGGACTATAAAGAAAGCTGAGTGCCGAAGAACTGATGCTTTTGAACTATGGTGTTGGAGAAGACTCTTGAGAGTCCATTGGACTGCAAGGAGATCCAACCAGTCCATCCTAAAGGAAATCAGGCCTGAATGTTCATTGGAAGGACTGATGTTGAGGCTGAAACTCCAATACTTTGGCCACCTGATGCAAAGAGCTGACTCACTTGAAAAGACCCTGATGCTGGGAAAGATTGAAGGCAGGAGAAGGAGACGACATAGGATGTGATGGTTGGATGGCGTCAACGACATGAGTTTGAGTAAACTCCAGGAGTTGGTGATGGACAGGGAGGCCTGGCGTGCTGCAGTTCCATGGGGTCGCAGAGACATGACTGAGTAACTGAACTGAACTGAAGCTGTACCACACCACAGTCTCTCTTGAGCCATAAAAGTGATTCTGTGTCCTCTGAATGGCAGAACATCTGACCAGGTGCCCTGCTTTCTGCCAGAATGATTTTAATGCATGTCTACTTAATTATACTTAATGCCCTTGGTTAAACTCACTCTGTTGAAGAGGGAAAGACTAATTTGCATTCGAATGTAAACAGAACAAACAGAAGAGATGCAGGGGGAAGGAAGGAAGTGGTTTTTTGTGGGTTATCAAAATAGCAACGCAGATGCCTCATCTACACAGTAGTTTACTCATGTTGGCACTAAATGTTTATAAAGCACCAAACAGTTTGTAAGGGCTCCCACATGCATGATCTCATCGTATCACAAGCACCTCAGTGATGGGTCTCCCACTCCTGTGCTCAGAGAAAGGATTTCAGATGGGACTTCAGAGCCGCTCACACTGCCTGTGCCCCGAGATCAGCCCGGTTCAAGACCTGGTGAGTCTTCTCCACTCTGTATCTTCAAGACAGACACTTGGTCCTCACTCCTGCTTCCCACAGGGCCAGAGGCTGGTAAACATGAGTCATTTGCTTGATGCTTTTTGGAGGAAGGGGATCAGCACCCGGGCAGGTGTGTGCTCATACATGATGTGAGGCTTGGCTGTGTCCCTAGACACTGACGTGGGGATTGCCAGAACTGAGACTTTAAAAATAGGATGAGAGGGGCTTCCCTAGTGGTCCAGTGGTTAAGACTCCATGCTCCCATGTTCCCACAAGGGTCCAGAGTCTGTCCCTGGTTGGGGAACTAGATCCCACAATCATGGGCAACTAATAGTTCCTATGCCACAACAAAGGAGACTTCATTCCTCCACTAAGACCTGGTGCAGCCAAATATATAAACATTTTTTTTTAATTAGAAGGAGACTATTATTTTTCCCAATCACCATTTACAACCAATTAAAGTCATTTTTCATGAACATCACTAAAAATGCTATAACTGGGCTAAAAACAAACAGAAAATGTTCGCCTCTGATGGAAGATTTCCCCCAAATTAAAACAATGCAACCAAGTGCTGCACAGAGTGGAGAGGCCAGGACATTCAAGCTACAGACAACTGATGGGGATGCCTTGCCAGATGCTCTCATGTTAGAGATGAGCAGACACAAGGCCACACAGGGAAGGACCGGCTGCCTGGGCAATGCCTCTGATGTGTGGCAGAGCCAGAGCCAGACTCTCAGGCCTGCTCTTCCCACCAACATGTATGGGGCACACGCTCCTGGGAGGCAGAAGGTGGTGAACCTGGGCCTGGCAGAGCCACCAGCCGTATCTGCCATACCTTCTAGAGAGTCAATCCTACCCACTGGGGTTTAGAGAGAAAACAATGTAATTATAACAAAACACAAGGGTCTGTTGAGGAGAATGAAATGCTCCCTTGAATTTTAACATTATATGAATGGTACACATAAACTTTGGTCGTGTGGTAGGTCAAGGTAGGCCGGACTTCCAGGTCCTGCTGGGGTGGAGGCTCCTGGTTAGGGAACTCAGGTGAGAACTCACCCACCCCACCTCCAGCATGATCCCAGGCCACCAGGGAATGCAAGGACGGTCATCATTTAGCTGAGCCTTCCCTGTGGGTCAAACGCACTTAAGGATAGTAGAGAAGAAAGTGTCTGATCACCTCCCTAAAGCATCACCAGAGCAGAGCTGCTGCTTCTTTCTGCTGCCAAACCAGTGTCCAGTTGAGCCAAGGGTGCTCTATAAGGAGTGTCCAGCCAGGGCTTCCCCAAAGAAGAGAGAAGGGCCACCCTGGGGAGACTGCCTCATTGGGGCATTGTGGACTCAGCCCAGAGGCCCAGGACATTCTTCGCAGATTCTATCTGGTCAGCTAGCTGCTCCCAAGCCTGGGGCCTGCAGCAGAAACCTTCCCCATCCTCACCATCCTTACATGAACTCCTGAGAGGTGTCAGGGCTCCTGTGATGGGGAGTGAAAAAAGGGAAGGGCAAAGCAGCTAGTTGCTCCCTTTGGAGAAATGTCTAGGGAAGACCAGCCTGTTCTGTGCAAGGTGGCAAGGCTGTGTTTTTAAGATTGTGGCTTTGAGAAACTCTGCATGTTCATCACCAACCAGCACGAAGCACTAAGCCATACCATATTCACAATGGATTTGTTTATTGAAAGAAACACAAGGCTCTGACTAACACAGAGGAAGAAACTGTACAGAAGGAAAGAGAATCTGTATGTGAGGAGGCAGGCGCAGCAGGAGCTAAGCATCCTTCCCCACACTGGGGCAGAGACACACCACGTGCACAGAGGTCTCCCTGCTGGGAGCCCAGGCAGAGATGAGCCAGAACACGTGAATGTGGCTGCTCTGTGTTTTCATGACCCCTAGGATGTCTTTTCCCAGAAAAGTCTTCCTCTGACCCCAGGAAGAAGCACGTGCTAAGGAGTTTTCAGGCAGTAGCTGCCGTGACTCCCCCTCTCCACACACCTGTCCTACCTTCAAAGGTGTTTGCTCAGGTGATATTCTTTGCCAAATTTGCCCTGGCATCCTTCTGTTCCCTGTTCCTGCATTGTTTTCCTCTTGAGTGCCAATCACTGTTTTTTACTCTATCTTTACTTGTAGTTTTAATGTTTGTCCTTCCCAAGTATGTATGGTACATTAATAAAATTTGATCACATACCTCAAGAAACATCATGAACAAACTGCAAAGAATCACCATGCAAGCCACAGTTCCCCAGTCACCTTAGAAATCAGAGTTCAGATGAAGGATGTGTGATGTTCAACCAAGGAAGCTGCAGTATGGATGACAAAAAGGGACGGGGAAATAGAGATGTTTCCACTGTCAGCAAAAAAAGGCGCTGAGGGCATCAGTGTTTCTAGGCCAGGTAACCATTGGTTGGCAAAGCCATTAATCAAGAGACAGGGGGAACTGGAAGGAAGTTTTGGGGCACAATGTAAAGCAATGTCAGCTACTTCGAGGAGGTTAATGGGACAGAGACTTGGAAAGTAGGACCCAGTACCAACTCCAGGAGAGCACACAGTCGATGGGCCACATTTAGGCTGTGACAGTTTGAGGAACAAACAGGAGGCAAGGAAGTACTGTAAGTGTGGATCTCTCTTCCAAAAAATTTAATAAGGAAAGATAAGGGAATGCCAGGGAAAGAAAGATTTGTCTGATTTTGTCTGTTACTATCAATGGGAAGAACATGAGTGAGATGAAAGTTAAATGTCTGGGAGCATAGCCCCTAAGGACCCCAGGGGATCATCCCCAGCTCTTTTCCACCCCTAATCCTGCCTGCACTGCCCACTGTCCACTTTGCCTGTTAACCCTTAAGTGCTTGTGGGGCTGGAGGGGTGCAGCTCTCCATCATCCCCACCATTCCATTGCCAGCCCCTAACCATCGAAAAATCTTTGCCATTTCTGGGTCCCACCTGCTGTAGTCAAAACTCCCAAAGGGGGAAAAAAAGACACAAATTACTGCTTTTGAATTTTTAAATCATGCCAAGAAAATCAGGTCTGTGCCATCCTGGGTTTATTATAATCATTTACTGAGTACTTAGATTGGGATAAAGGGTTTGTACTGGCTTGTACTATGCATTTTTAGTAATAAATACATAGTAGTCAATAATAGTAAAAAAAGAAAAAAATAAACTAGTGACAGCAGCCCCCCAAGTCTCAGGTACTGATAGGCTCAGTTGCAAGGAAAAGAAAAGCTGAAGGGTAAGATGGGGTGTGGGGTTTACAGAGCACAAGGGTGGTGGAGAACATATTGATCATTTTGGTCCCAACTGATCGGTTCTTGCAGTGGGATGGGGCAATGAAACTCACATTCTAATATATGCAGGCAATTTGAAAATGGAATTGTGTTAGAGCCAAGTATAAAATATAGCTGAAATTAAGGATGCATCTATTCGATTTCCTCTTTTGTAGTAGCAGGATGTTAGGAACAAGCACAATAAGTTGGAGAATAATGAAATGACAGCGTGCAGAGGAACCTAAAATTGTTATAATTAGCCTTGTAATTGTTAGTCAACCTCCTAAATGCAAGAACACAATGGAGCCAAATTATGTTACCTTAAATTAGTGATCTGATTTTTTTCACATGTCTTTGTTCCATTGTCTTCTTCCTCTGCCCCATTTCTGTTTCCTCCCCCAACCCCAGGTGCCCTGAACTTGCCTGTGGCTCTCTGCCCTGCAAAATATATACCCTCCCCTTCTGAGCCCTTTGTGGCCTTGCCTTTGTCAGGACTTGCCAAAGCCTGCTTGGACAATTTTTTTCTTATTAAAATTTAATATATGTACATTGTACACATTTTAGAAAATATGCTCATTGTAAAGAAAAGCAAAAGGAAGAAAATAAGAGTCATCTGTTATCCTCACCACCCAGAGGTATCCACTGAAGGTTATTTTCATGTATAAAATTCTCTTATTTCTTATATCTACTGTATACAGAGATGTATATTAAACTTCATTAACCAGCTGGCACCAAAATTGCTCTCAGGGAAATAACTGGCTTTGACAGATAAGATAGAAACTTGAAGTAGATGAAAGCTGAGAGATCCCATCCCACCTCACACCCCACCACCCCCACCCAGAGCCAAGAGGAGATTGCTTTATGTAAACATCTCAGGACAGGAAAGGGGCTGACCCCAGAGGGGTCAGGGAGGGAGAGGAGAAACAGAGCAAGAGAAGGGCAACCAGTATATAGTGTTCACTCCCTGGGTGACGTCTTCATGATCTCCAAGTCCTTGTAAAACTTGAATTCCAAAAGCCTGGTGTGCGGGACTTCCACAGTGCAAGTAAAAGAAGGGGCCAGGTCCATGCCAGTAAAAGAGGCTGGGCCACCATTGAGAAAAATGGAGCTGCAGAAGCAAAGAAGATTCAAAAGATGCAAAGCCCTGGTCCAGTCTGAACCCCAGGAATGAACAGAAATCTCCAGAGAAGATTAAGGGGATCATGGTAATTTTGNGCTGGGCCACCATTGAGAAAAATGGAGCTGCAGAAGCAAAGAAGATTCAAAAGATGCAAAGCCCTGGTCCAGTCTGAACCCCAGGAATGAACAGAAATCTCCAGAGAAGATTAAGGGGATCATGGTAATTTTGGGAAAAAAAAAAAAAAAAAAGGTATTTGGGACATTTTGCTGAAAGGCTTATAGCTGAACAAACATCTCCTTCGGCAACAAAATAAAAAGAACTATCAGTTCAGCTCAGTTGCTCAGTCGTGTCCGATTCTTTGTAACCCCATGGACTGCAGCACACCAGGCTTCCCTGTCCATCACCAACTCCCAGAGCTTGCTCAAACTCATGTCCATTGAGTCAGTGACACCATCCAACCATCTCATCCTCTGTCATCCCCTTATCCTCCTGCCCTCAATTTTTCCCAGCATCAGGGTCTTTTCTAATAAGTCAGTTTTTCATATCATGTGGCCAAAGTATTGGAGCTTCAGCTTCAGCATCAGTCCTTCCAATGAATATTCAGGACTGATTTCCTTTAAGATTGACTGGTTTGATCTCCTTGTAGTCCAAGGGACTTTCAAGAGTCTTCTCTGACACCATAGTTCAAAAGCATCATATCTTCAGCAAAACCACGACAACACACCACAGTTCAAAAGCATCAATTCTTCAGCACTCAGTCTTCTTTATGGTCCAACTCTCACGTCCATATATCACTACTGGAAAAACCATAGCTTTGACTAGACAGACTTCATTGGCAAAGTAATGTCTCTGTGTTTTAGTATGCTGTCTAGGTTGCTCATAATTTTTCTTCCAAGGAGCAGTGTCTTAATTTCATGGCTGCACCCACCAGCTGCAGTGATTTTGGAGCCCAAGAAAATAAAGTCTGTCACTATTTCCATTGGTTCCCCATCTATTTGCCATGAAGTGATGGGATTGGATGCCATGATCTTAGTTTTTTGAATGTTGAGTATTGAGCCAGCTCTTTCACTCTCCTTTTTCACTTTCATCAAGAGGCTCTTCAGGTTCTCTTCACTTTCTGCCATTAGGGTGGTGTCATCTGCTTATCTGAAGTTATTGATATTTCTCCCGGCAATCTTGATCCCAGGTTGTGCTTCATCCAGCCTGGCATCTCACATGATGTACTCTGCATAGAAGTTAACTAAGCACAGTGACAATACACAGCCTTGATGTACTCTTTTCCCAATTTGGAAACAATCCATTGTTTCATGTCCTGTTTCTAACTGTTGCTTTTTGACCTGCATACAGATTTCTCAGGAAGAAGGTCTGGTATTCTCATCTCTTAAAGAATTTTCAACAGTTTGTTGTGACCCACACAGTCAAAGGCTTTGGCATAGTCAATAAAGCAGAAATAGATGTTTTTTCTGGAACTCTCTTGCTGTTTTTGTTGATCCAACGGATGTTGGCAATTTGATCTCTGGTTCTTCTGCCCTTTCTAAAACCAGCTTGATCATCTGGAAGTTCACGGTTCACATACTGTTGAAGCCTAACTTGGAGATTTTTAGCATTACTTTACTAGCATTACTTTACTAGTGTGAGATGAGTGCAACTGTGTGGTAGTTTGAACATTCTTTGGCATTGCCCTTCTTTCGGATTGGAATGAAAACTGACCTTTTCCAGTCCTGTGGCCACTGCTGAGTTTTCCAATTTGCTGGCCTATTGAGTACAGCACTTTAACCGTATCATCTTTTAGGATTTGAAATAGTTCATCTGGAGTTCCATCACGTCCACTACTTTGTTCGTAGTGATGCTTCCTAAGGCCCACTTGACTTTAGACTCCAGAATGTCTGGCTTTAGGTGAGTGATCACACCTTTATGATTATCTGGATCATTAAGATCTTTTTTATATAGTTCTTTCATGTATTCTTGCCACCTTTTCTTAATATCTTCTGCTTAGGTTAGGTCTATACAATTTCTGTCCTTTATTGTGCCCATCTTTGCATGAAATGTTCCCTTTGTATCTCTAATTTTCTTGAAGAGATCTCTTGTCTCTCCCATTCTATTATTTTCCTCTATTTCTTTGTATTGGATCACTGAGGAAGGCTTTCTTATCCCTCCTTGCTATTCTTTGCAACTCTGCGTTCAGATGGGTATATCTTTCTGCTTCTCTTTTGCCTTTAGCTTCTATAAGAATCTAAGAAACTATAAGGGTCTAAAAATAATTGCACACATGTGCAGTTGCCCTTCATGGATCACAACCTAATGATGAAGGGGCTTGCCTAAGTCAGTAAAGCTATGGGCCAGGCTGTGCAGAGTCACCCAAGACTCAAGTCACAGTGAAGGGTTCTGAAAAACATGCTCCTCTGTAGTAGGAAATGGCAACGGACTCCAATATTATTGCTTGGAGAACCCCACGGACAGTGTGAAAAGGCAAAGAGATATGATACCAGAAGATGAGCCCCCCACCCAGGTCTGAAGGAGTCTGACATGCTACTGGGGAAGAGTGAAGGGCGATTATGAACACCTCCAGAAAGAGCGAAGCAGCTGGGCCAAAGTAGAGATCAATGCTCAGTTGTGGATATGTCTGGTGGTGAAAGAAGAGTCCAGTGTTGTAAAGAACAATATTGCATAGGAACTTGGAATGTTAGGTCCATGAATCAAGGTAAATTTGTTGTGGTTAAGCAGGAGATGACAAGATTGACATCAACATCTTATAAATCCATGAACTCAAGTGGGTGAATTTAATTCAAACGACCATTATATTTACTACTGTGGGCAAGAATCCCTTAGGAGAAATGGAGTCTCCCTCATACTTAACAAAAGAGTCAGAAATATGGTGCTTGGGTCCAGTCTCAAAAACAACAGAATGATCTCTTTTCATTTCCAAGGCAAACCATTCAACATCACAGTAATTTAAGTCTATACCCCAACCACTAATGCCAAAGAAGCTGAAGTTAACTGGTTCTTTCTATAAAGATCTGCAATACCTTCTAGAACTAGCATCAAAAAGATATCCTTTTCATCATAGGGGATTGGAATGCAAAAGTAGGAAGTCAAGAGATACCCAGAATAACAGGCAAATTTGACCTTGGAGTAAAATGAAGTAAAATCAAGCAGGGCAAAGTCTAACAGAGTTTTTTCAAGAGAACATGTTGGTCATAGCCAACATTCATTGAATCATGGAGAAAGCAAGAAAAATTCCAGAAAAACTTCTGCTTCATTCACTACACTAAAGCTGTTCACTGTGTGGATCAAAACAAACTGAAAAATCCTTAAAAAGTTGGGAGTGCCAAACCACCTTATCTGTCTCCTGAGAAACTCTGTGCAGGTCAAGAAGCAATAGTTAGCATTTGACAGGGAATAATTGACTGGTTCCAAATTGGGAAAGGAATACAATAATGCTTTTAACTTATATGCAGAGTACATCATGCAAAATGCCAGGCTGGATGAATCACAGGGTGGAATCAAGATTGTTGGGAGAAATATCAACAGCTTCATATAAACAGATGATACCACTCTAATGGCAGAAAATGAAGAGGAACTAAAGAGCTTCTTGATGAATGTGAAAGAGGAGAGTGAAAAAGCTGACTTGAAACTCAAAATTGAAAAAACTAAGATCATGGCATCTGGCCACATCACTTTATGGCAAATAGAAGGAGGAAAAGTGGAAGCAGTGTCAGACTTTTCTTGGGCTCCAAAATCACATCAGATAGTAGCTACAGCCATGAAATTAAAGATGCTTGCTCCTTGGAAGAGAAGCTATGATAAATCTATATAGCCTATTAAAAAGCAGAGACTGCTGTTTCACTCTGCTGACAACGGTCTATATAGTCAAAGCTATAGTTTTTTCCAATAGTCATGTATGGATGTGAGAGTTGGACCACAAGGAAGGCTGGATGCCAAAGAACTGACGCTTTTGAATTGTGGTGTTGGTGAAGACTCTTGAGAGTCCCTTGAACAGCAAGGAGATCAAAGCAGTCAACCCTAAAGGAAATCAACACTGAATACTCATTGGAAGCTCTGTTGCTGAAGCTTCAATACTTGGATCACACCTGATGTGAAGAGCTGACTCACTGGAAAAGACCCAGACACTGGGAAAGATTTAAGGTGAAAGAAGAAGGGGACAGCCGAGGATGAGATCACCAACTCAATGGACATGAATTTGAGGAAACTCCGGGAGACAGTGGAGGACAGGATAGCCTGACATACTGTAGTCCACGAGGTCTCAAAGAGTCAGACATGACTTAGAGACTGAACAACAATAACGAAAGCAATAAATGAGCAATTGAGGCAAATTATGGACAACAAGATGTGAAAAGACTAAATACGCAGCTGCCGCTTCTAACAGAGAAGGCAATGGCACCCCACTCCAGTACTCCTGCCTGGGAAATCCCATGGGCAGAGGAGCCTGGTAGGCTGCAGTCCATGGGGTCGCGAAGAGTTGGACATGACTGAGTGACTTCACTTTCACTTTTCACTTTCATGCATTGGAGAAGGAAATGGCAACCCACTCCAGTGTTCTTGCCTTGAGAATCCCAGGGACGGGGGAGCCTGGTGGGCTGCCGTCTATGGGATCGCACAGAGTCGGACACGACTGAAGCAACTTAGCAGCAGCAGCCGCTTCTAAAAAGCGAGGAGCACCAACAGGGTTTTGAGAGCAAAAGCAGTGTATTGTGCATGCCGCTTGCACAGACCACTACCAAAGGGGTGGGCAAACCACTTGAGCCACCCCTCTGGCATGCCCCCTGGACACACTCTACCCTCACCCCATAGAAAGAGCCAGCTCAAGCCCCGTTCAATGAATAAGCTAGCAAGACAATGTGTTCCTTTTTCTTGCTCCCCGACTGCTGCAGGAGGGGCCCCAATATAAAGCCTTGCTTGGATTTCTTGTCTGGTCTCTGATCAATTTCTATTGATTAAGGAGACCAAGAACCCTGGTCAGTAACAATATTTTCCTCCAGCGCTCAACAAATGGGGAGGCCGTTGACCAACTTCCCAATCTCTCTCTCTCTCTCACACACACAGATTTTCTGCAAAAACAACAGGATCATATTACTACAAATTTACAAACAATTATAATTGTGATGATTAGCTTTGCTTCACCTATGGCATCCCTAACCTCTGATCTCAGTACATTCAGCAGTCTTCACTTTGCAGAGTAAGGATGGACTGGGGAAAAAACCATGTAGTCAGAAGAAACCATTCAAATGAACTTAATAATCATTGAGAAAATTATGATCATTAAGCAACTTCTAAAAATTTGCATCCAAACATTAAAAGTTCTTTTGTTTCAGTTCAGTTGAGTTGCTCAGTCATGTCCAACTCTTTGTGACTCCATGGATTGCAGCACACCAGGCTTCCCTGTCCATGACCAACTTCCAGAGCTTGTTCAGATTCATGTCCATTGAGTCAGTAATGCCATCCAACCATCTCATCCTCTGTCGTCCCTTTCTCCTCCTATCCTCAGTCTTTCCCAGCATCAGGGTCTTTTCCAATAAGTCAGTTCTTCACATCAGGTGGCCAAAGTATTGGAGTGTCAGCTTCAGCATCAGTCTTTCCAATGAATATTCAGGACTGATTTCCTTTAGGATTGACTAGTTTGATCTCCTTGCAGTCCAAGGGATTCTCAAGGGTTTTCTCCAACACCACAGTTCTTTTGTTCAGGGGTTATAAATATATATGGAAATGAAAAACTAGTAAACAAATATTATTTACCACATTAATTTAAAACACTAAAAACATCAACAGGGTGTTGCACTCCTTTTTAAAAAATCAGTAAGTCATTGAAACAGTGGTTATCTTGTTGTGTAACTTAGTACACTGAGTAAGCAGCTTTTCTGTGCCTTGACAAAGTGTCATAGTTCTTTCTAAGTTTGGATTAGTTTCCAATAGCTTATCCTTTAATCCTTTCAATGTCACAAGCTACCTCTCAGAGTTCCATTAAGTGAGTGAGTGAGTGAAGTTGCTCAGTCGTGTCTGACTGTTTGTGACCCCGTGGACTGTAGCCCACCAGGCTCCTCTGTCCATGGGATTCTCCAGGCAAGAATATTGGAGTGGGTTGCCATTGAAGTTTTTTTTTGCTGGTATCACTCTCTTGTTCATAGTGAGGTAGGAGATAGATGGGTCCCCAAGCTGTGCAGCTGGAAAATTTTCCCTGTGGACAGATACTCCAAGACAAAAATAATGGCAAGAGCAAGGAGGAGCTGAGTCCTGCTTGGGTAAGAGATAAGAGAACACATATTTCTCATTCTTGAGGTCAAAGAGCTCTTCCTGACTGCACATGGACAGAAACACCCTTGAGGGTTCAAAGGGATAGGACGCCAACCAATAACATATATGTCAACCTTCCCACAGGCCTCTGGGCTGGAATCAATCTTGGAAAAATGATGCACATGCATGTTGGGGAGTGTCCTAGAACAGGTCAGATGTGGAAAGAGAAGTAAGATAATTGGACAAAGGTGAGCAAAAACCTGGAAGATCTACACTATATAGATTTAACTGCCTCTTCACTGCACTCCAACATCCGTTGCATCATCGAAAAAGCAAGAGAATTCCAGGAAAACATCTACTTCTGCTTTATTGACCATGCCAAAGCCTTTGA
The DNA here is from genome assembly GCA_006410875.1 of Neotragus pygmaeus. Classification (NCBI taxonomy): domain Eukaryota; kingdom Metazoa; phylum Chordata; class Mammalia; order Artiodactyla; family Bovidae; genus Neotragus; species Neotragus pygmaeus. The sequence goes on along the minus strand of SJYV01016440.1, from coordinate 615 downwards.
CTGTGTGAGTCACAACAAACTGGAAAATTCTTCAAGAGATGGGAATACCAGACTACTTTACCTTCCTCCTGAGAAATCTGTATACAAGTCAAGAAGCAACAGTTAGAACTGGACATGAAACAACGGACTGGTTCCAAATTGGAAAAGGAGTACATCAAGGCTGCATTTTGTCACCATGCTTATTTAACTTCTATACAGAGTACACCACGTGAAATGCCGGGCCAGAAGAAGCCCAAGCTGGAATCAAGATTGCCGGGAGAAATGTCAATAACTTCAGATATGCAAATGACACCACCCTAATGGCAGAAAGTGAAGAGAACCTGAAGAGCCTCTTGATGAAAGTGAAAAAGGAGAGTGAAATGTTGGCTTAAAACTCCGCATTGAGAAAATGAACCATGGCATCCAATCCCATCACTTCATGCAAATAGATGGGGAAAACAATGGAAACAGTGACAGACTTTATCTTCTTGGGCTCCAAAAATTACTGCAGATGGTGACTGCAGCCATGAAATTAAAAGACACTTGCTCCTCAAAAGAAAAGCTATGACCAACCTAGACAGCATATTAAAAAGCAGAGACATTACTTTGCCAACAAAGGTCCATCTAGTCAAGGCT
>SJYV01016439.1:0-14400 GCA_006410875.1 Neotragus pygmaeus | reverse complement strand
AGGCCCGCCAGCAGTAACACGACCAGCGGAGGAGAGGCTGCTCCTGTTTGCTCACAGAACATCAGTTTTGCTTTGAACTTGTTCCAGGTCCACACTGTGAAGCTGCCCAGACCCCACGGCGTCTGCACAGGCCCTAGACCACCTTCCTAGAGATGGAGCCAAGACGATGCCGGTGGTTTCTGGAGCACCCCTGACCCCTTCCTTCTCCCTGCTTCCCAGGTGTGTGTGGCTTGCCTGGGGGCCAGTGGGGGTTACTGTGTGAACCCCAGTGAGCACTGCTAGTCTGTTGCCTCTGGGTGGGCCCGGGAGTAAGGGGAGGCGGCCAGCACGGGCTGCCCACTGGAGGCCCGTGGCTGCTGTCTCTGGGGTGGGTTTCCACACTCGCAGGCAGCACTGCACGAGCGTCCAGGAGCACCTCCCTGGGCTTGCAGTTAGGTGCGCATGAAGGGGTTCCCCGCTCTGGCCCACGCCCTGGGGCTCTGTGCCTGGTGGGTTATGCAACATCTCTGGGCCTTTATGTCTTCACATATAAATGGAACATTCCAGATGGACCAAGGCAGGAATCCCAGCCTGCAATGAGCCCCCAGACACTGAGCTAGGAGAAACTAGCAGTGAGCCTCACAGTTACAGAGCTGCAAGCAGACAACTCAGACCCCCACAACATAAAATAATATAAAATAGCTCCCAAGCTAGGGTGCGACAGAGAACACGGGAAGGGTGCTTTGCAAAACCAACGGCTCTTGGAGGACGGTCTGGTGGGTCCTCAAAAATGAAAGAAAAGAAAAGTACCACATGACCCAGAACAGAGCTCAGGGTAAGCTGGTACGCCCATGTTCAGAGCAGCACCAGTCCCAGTCACCAAAAGGTGCAAACAACACACCCGGCCACCAACTGACGAGAGGAGACACCAATTCAGTCCACCCGTGCTGCGGATGAAGCGCTGACACACACCACACCGCGCTGTAAACTCGAAAACTCCGTGTCCCCGCACTGGCAGGAAACCAGGTACGCAGCCCAGCGGAACAGGACTGAGAGCCCAGACTCAAACCCTGGCATGCACGAACAATCAAGACAGAGGAGCAGGACTTCCCTGGTGGTCCAGAGGGTAAGCACTCACCCGCCAAGCAGGGGACAGGGGCTCCAGCCCTGGTCCAGAAAGACTCCACGTACCGCACGGCAACTAAGCTCGTGCACAACTAGTGAAGCCCAGGCGCGCTAGAGCCAGGGCTATGCGGGAAGAGAAGCCGCCGCAAGGAGAGGACCGTGCAGACCCCACCTGCTCCAACCAGGGAAAGCCGGCACGCAGCGCCAAAGACCCAGCACAGCCAATAATGAATTAATTTTAAAAAATTTAATGTCTAAAAAAAGACCAAAGGGCAAAGAATACACAATGGAGAAAGGATAGTCTCTTCCATAAATGGTACTGGGAAAAGTGGACAGCCACATGTAGAAAATAGACCACCATCTCATACCATACACAAAATATCATCTCCAAGTGGATTAAAGACTTAAATGTACGACCTGAAACCATAAAATTCCTGGAAGAACACATAGGCAGTACACTCTGTGACATCAGTCTTAGCAGTACTTTTCCAGCTATGTCTCCAGATAGGAAAAGGAAACAAAAGCAAAAATAAGCAAATGGGGCTACGTGAAACTAAAACATTTATGCACAGCAAAGGAAACCATCAACAAGACGAAAAGACAGCCCACAGAATGGGAGAAGATGCTTGCAAACAATGTATCTGCTAAGGGGTTAATATCCAAAATACATAAGGAACTCATACAACAACAACATCAGCAGCAACAAAAGCAAAAGTAACCCAGTTTAAAAATGGGCAGGGGAGCANCCACAGAATGGGAGAAGATGCTTGCAAACAATGTATCTGCTAAGGGGTTAATATCCAAAATACATAAGGAACTCATACAACAACAACATCAGCAGCAACAAAAGCAAAAGTAACCCAGTTTAAAAATGGGCAGGGGAGCAGAACAGACATTTCTCCAAAGAAGACATACAGGCGACCAACAGGCCATGCGAAGAAGGTCAACATCCCTAATTATTCAGTTCCGCTCAGTTCAGTCGCTCAGTCGTGTCCGACTCTGTGACCCGGTGAATCACAGCACACCAGGCCTCCCTGTCCATCACCAACTGCAGTGAGAGCTCATCTCATGCCTGTCGGAATGGTTATTATCAAAAAGGCAAGAAATGAAAAGTGTTGGCCAGGATGTGGGGAGAAGGGGACCCTCGTGCACTGTACAATGCAAGCTGGCACAGCCACTATGAAAAACAGTATGGAGGTTTCCTGAAAAAAAAATTTAAGAATAGGGACTTCCCTTCTGGTCCAGTGGCTAGGGTTCCCAACGCAGGGGCCTGGGTTCGATCCCTGGTTGGGGAACTAGATTCTAAGTGCTCCCCAAAAAAACCTTGCACGCTGCCAGGAAGACGGAGGAGTGTGTGACACAACTGAGACCCGGTGCCGCCAAGAGTGTAAACGAAAATGTTCTTTAGAATTAAGAGGGAGAGCACCTTCTGATCCAGCTATCCTACTTCTGGGTATTTATCCCAAGAATCTGAAAACACGAATTCAATGTCTGAAATTTAACTGAATCACTGTACTGAACACCTGAAGCTGACACAATCCTGTAAGTCAACCATACGTCGGTTAACAAAGATACACGTCTATGTCCGTACCTGTAAGTTCACTGCAGTGTCACTCACAACAGCCAAGACGCACAGACAACCTAAGTTCCCATCAACAAACGAACGAATGAATAGAAAAAAGATGTGGTGTGTGGATACAACAGAATACGACCCAGCCATAAAAAAGAATGAAATGTCGTCATTCGAAACAGTATGGACGGACCTGAAGGATGTTATGCTAAGTGAAATACGTCAGATGGAGAAAGACCAATACCACGTGATCTCACTCTTACGTAGACTATAAAATAAATAAATAACCAAACAAAAACAAACAGATACGGAGGACAGAGTAGGGGTTACCAGAGAGGACGGAGCAGGGGATGGGGAGGGAGAAATGGGTAAAGGGAATCAACCCACGGGATGGTAACTAAATTTTTGCAGGTGCACAAACTACAGGGGAAGGCAGAAGGTTACAAACCAACGCCACCTCAATTTAAAAAAATTAAACAATGACAGAAGCCAGACATAAAAGGCCACGTACTATACGATTTCACTTACATAAAGCATCCAAAACAGGCAAATCCACAGAGACAGAAGCAGATTAGTGGCTGGTGGGGGACCAGGGGAAGGAGGAGGGGGTGACTCTCTTGGGGACGAGTCTCTTTCTGCAGTGATGAAATGTTCTAGAACCAGACAGACAGAGGTGGCGGCTGCACGAACGCGTACGTGCTAAACACCACCAAACTGTGTGCTCTAAAATGGTAAACTTCACGTTATGTGACTTTTACCACAACAAAACAACACACAAGAGAGAAGAAACGCGTCCCCAAGGCTCTGGCAATGGGCAAAAGGAACGTTAGTGAGGAGATGGCAGTGCATGAGACCCGGAAGGCGCCGGTCCCGACCCCCCGCCTGCAGGACCACGGCGTGGAGCGGGGTGGTCACCGAGGACCACACTGCGGCCCAGAGCAGTGTCATGTAACCAGGGAGCCGCCACGGTCCCACTACGGTCCCACATGTGTACACAGAAGAGAAACAGAGACTGCCGATCGGAGACCCTGGGCCACGTGGCTTCTTGGCCACGGCTGACCTGCTGGGCGCCCACACCAGGAGCTGGGGCGCCTCGGCCCACGTCAGAGCCTGTGACCTGGCAGGCAGCAGCACCACGGCCACAGCTGCGGCCTTCCTGGGGTCTAAGAAGCATTTCAAAAAATGCAAAGTACCGGCCAACTTCTAAATTTTGTTTTTGAAATTAACTTAAACATCAGAATTTGCTGGCTCCTCCCGAAACGCTGAAAGTGCCAACAGCCTGGGGCCTGGACTCTGGCTCACGATTTATTCTCAGCCAGTGCAGGGCCACATTCCCCGCACCGGGACGTGGGGGCAGCAGGGTCCCCTCAGGCCCCACGTGTGAGCCTGGGTTCTGAGGGGTCAGCAGCCTGAGGTCACTCAGTTGGCTGCAGACCCGGGGCTGCCAAGTCCAGCTTGTCCCTGCTGCCCTTCCCTCCAGCTCAGCAGCTGCACGGACTGACCCAAGGCCTGGAGGAAGACCCCACCCCACCCCTAGAACGAGGCCATACAGAGGTAGGAGGCTCCAGGTGGGCCAAGCGAGGCCCGGAATGCAGGCCTCACCCTGAGCCAAACCCCTGGAAATCCACTGCTGCCTGTCCAGCGTTTAACCACTAGTGGCTCCAGTCAGAGTGGATACTGGGAGGTCTGCAAGGCCCCAGGGAGGGGACAGTGGCAAAGACAAGGGGCTAGCAGCCAGGCCCAGGTCCACGTTTGCTCAAGAGCCAGGGGTTCCTAGGGGAGAGTCCACTGGGAGGGTCCACCAGGCACTGCCCAGGGCCTGCAAACCAGGAGGCCCAAGCAGGCAGCTGGAAATGCGGGGAGCCTGCCGAACAAGGGTGCTGGAAAGGGGCCTGGCAGGGAAGCCTGGAGGCCTGGGACGAACTCTGTAGCTCACTGCTCACTCATCAACATAAAGAGGTCCTGGGGCACTCCAGCCCCCTGGCTGGGCGGAGGCTGAGAATTTCTGAATGAGAGGTGCCCTGCAGAAAACAAGCAGGAAACGGGGCGGGGGCCGGGGGAGCAGGTGGCCAGGGAGGTGACGCTGGAGCTGGGAGGAGCACTCTAGGCAAGAGGCCCAGCGAGTGCAAAGGCCCTGGGGTCGGAGTGAGCATGACGGGGCAGGCGGTGGTGGGGGGGCGCCAGTGTGAAAGGGAACATGGGGCCAGGCCAGGCCACCCACCAGTAAGCAAGCCGGTGCGGGAGGAGGGCTTGAGCCTCATGGGATCTCATTCTGAGTGTGACGAGAAGCCACAAGTAGTACAAAATAAAGCCAGTGACCTGGGACTTCCCTGGTGGTCCAGGGACTAATACTCCACGCTCCCAATACAGGGGCTCAGGTTCGATCCCTGGTCAGGGAACTGGATCCCCTACATCACAACTAAGAATTCGCATGTTCCAACTGAGAGTTCACAGGCTGCAGCTAAAGAGGCTGCAGCTGAGATGTGGCACAGCCAGAAAATAAATTAAGATTTTTAAATAAATAAATAAAGCCATGACTTTAGCTGTCTCCCCTTGCAGAGTGCCAGGGCAGGGAGGAGATGGACGGAGGAGTCAGGCAGGCAGGCGAGGGGCGAGCAGAAAGGCCTGCCACGGCAGGCAGAGCACAGGGCAGGAGAGCCTTAGACCCCCAGCCCCAGCCCCCTTCCAGGACGGGGCCCAAGGCGATATGTGGACAGACGAGAGGTCGTGTAGGCAGGAGAAAAGCTGCCCAGGGCAGGCGGGACCCGGACGCTCGCCTGCCCAGGGACCAAGCACCCGCAGCTGGCAGCCCTGGGCGCACCTGCAGCTGCCCAGCAGGCCCCAACCAGGCGTCAGCAGGCAAATGGGCGCCCCGCAGTCTTCAGCCACCACCCCTGGCTGGTCACCAGGCTCTGTCTGTCCTGCCTGTCTCCCCATGCAGATGCCGCCCAGCCTTCCTCTCAACATCTCGCTCCTTCTCACCCAGACCCCAACTCCGGCCATGCAACTGCTCCTTGAACAATTACAACAGGGGCCCCAGGGAGTTCCCTGGTGCTCCAGTAGCTAAGACTCGGAGTTCCTGATGGAGGGGGCCTGGGTTCAATCCCTGGTCAGGGAACTAGATCCTTCACACCACAACTAAGACCTGCACGTATGCATGCCCAGTCGCTTCAGTCCTATCCAACTCTGTGACCCTACGGACTGCAGCCCTCCAGGCTCCTCTGTCCATGCGATTCTCCAGGAAAGAATACTGGAGGGAGCTGGCACGCCCTCCTCCTGAGGATCTTCCCAGCCCAAGGAGTGAACCTGCGGCTCCCGCACTGCAGGCGGATTCTTCACCGCTGAGCCGCTGGGGAAGCCCAGCTAAGACCTGGCGCAGCCAAATAAAGCAAATAAATAAAATAGACTTAAAGAAAGAAGACAGGTGCTCCAGTCCAGGCCAGTCACCTGCTGGTCCCCGGCTCCAATGGCTGTGCCCCTCACTGCAGGCTTCCTGCCAGCGCCCTCAGGATGAAGTCCCACGTGCCTTCAGGAGCACGAGGCCAGGACGGGAACTCTGAGGATCCTGTCTCCTCAGTCCCCACCTTCTCAAGGGTACCCTCCCCCCATGGCAAGCCTCTGCAGCTGTTGTGACCTCTGCTAGGGAAGCCCTCACCCGCTCCCTGGGCAAACTTCACTCAGGGCACCACTGAGCCCCATGCGGCCCCCTGCCCCAGGAGCAGCTGGACTGAGCCCCATGCGGCCCCCTGCCCCAGGAGCAGCTGGACTGAGCCCCATGCAGGCTCAGAGCAGGCCTCTGAACGAGGGGGGTCACCTCTCTAGCCTGATGCCCATGGCTGCCCTTGCAAGGGGACCTCCTCCACCTTGTTTCAGTCCTCCCCCAGCCCCCAGCCGCCAGGCTATGGTCCCCTCCCAGGCCCCTCCCACATGACTTTTTAAGGACTCAGGGCCCCTGCTTCTCAAGGGTCGCCCCATCTGGGGAGGCCCTGGATGCCGAGTCAGCTGGCAACACCAGCGTGCCACCCAGTCCTGCAGAATGCTCTTCGTGATGCTCACGGGACCCTCCTCCACCCTAGCACCCCTCCCCAGGCTCGCCATTCCACTCCCCCGCGCCTCCTGCCTCTGGCAGACGACACCATGACCCTTCCCGTGCAGCAGCCAGAAAGCCGAGGGCGGTCATGTTCTTCCCTGGGCCTCCAGCTGTGGCTGGCCTGATGGCCACTTCTCTGCCACAGCTCCTGGCCCCCAAGCCTCCCTCTCACCTTGGTCATGTTCCAGGCAGTCCCCCTCCACACTCCCCACCTCAGGACATGCCGTTCCTCCTCCTCTCAAAGACACTGTCACTCCCCACCCGCTTCCTGTCCCACCACAGAGCTCTCCTCCCCCAGGCAGCACTCCTGGCTTGGCCTCGCCCTCCAGTAACCTCTGCTCCCCTCTCCGTCAGTACCTCCTCAGGACAATCGGCAGGCACAGTGTGAGCAGAAACAGTCCTCATGGCTATTCACACGCTGACAGGGTTGACCCCCTCCACAGCACATCTGAGGGGTGGCGATGAGGAAAACGACAGGGGTCAGTTATGTGATTGTCCTGGGTCACACAGCCGGCAGAAGGGGAGTAGAACTTCATACTGTTAGGATGGCAACAATACCCAAAGCAACCTTCAGAGTCAATGCAACCCGTATAAAAATCTCAACAATGTTTTTGGCAGAAATAGAAAAATCCACTGTAACATTCACATGGAATCTCAAGAGATCCCAAATAGCCAAGAGCATCTTTAAAAAGAACAAAGCTGGAGGACTCACACTTCCTGATTTCTCTTTTTTTAAAAGAATTATTTATTTATTTATTTGGGACTTCCCTGGTGGCTCAGATAGTAAAGAATCCACCTGCAATGAAGGAGACCTGGGTTCAGCCCCTGGGTCAGGAAGATTCCCTGGAGAAGGGAATAGCTACCTACTTCAGTATTATTCTTGCCTGGAGAATCCCATGGACAAAGGAGCCTGGCGGGCTGGTCCACGGGGTCGCAAACAGCCGGACACGGCTGTGTGGATAACACACACACACGTTTGTTCACTGGGCCGCTTTAGGGATCTGTGACTTTCACTGCTGATGAGAAATCTTTAGATGCGGCATGTGGGCTCTAGTTCCTGGACCAGCGGTCAGACCTGGACCCCCTGCACTGGGAACACAGTCTTAGCCACACCAGGGGAGTCTCCTGATTTTTAAACTTGCTGCAAAGCTACAACAACCAAGACAGTGTGATACCGACATAAAGACATATTCACCAACGGAACAGAAGAGAGAGCCCAGAAATAAACTTTTGCATATACGGTCAAATGATTTTTGACAAGGTTGCCAAGAACGTTCAATGAGGAAAGAACAGTCTTTTCAACAAATGGTGCTGGGAAAACTGGATGTTCACATGCAAAACAACTGAGGCTAAACCAATTCTTATATCATATACAGAAATTAACTCAACATGGATTCCAGACCTAAAGCTAAAACTATAAAACTATAACTTTATAACAAAAACTATAAAATCTAAGACTCCAAAGAAAGCAGAGGAGAAGTCTCATAACGTTAGATTTGGCAATGACTTCTTGGCTATGACACCAAAAGCACAGTCGACAAAAGAAAAAAACATATAAATTGGACTTTGCCAAAATTGAAAACATTTGTGTATCAAAGGACACCATCAGCAGAGTGAAAAGGCCCCATTCCCATGGAATGTGAGAAAATGCTTGCAAATCAAGTATCTGATAGGGATTAACATTCAGAATATATACATGGAACTCTAAAACTCAACGGCAAAAAACAACTTAATTCAAAAATGGGCAATGTAACACACACACACACACACAAACACAAATAATATGAAAAGATATACGCCCTCTTATGTTCATTTCCACACTATTTACAATGGCCAAGATATGGGAACACTCTGAGTGCCCGTCGAGGAAAAATGGATAAAGAAAATGTTTTATATATATGTATTTTACATACATACATAGCACTACTCAGCCATAAAAAAGAACGAAGTCCCACCATTTGAGACAACATAGATGGATACGAGTGTTACGCTATGTTAAATGAGTCAGATGAAAAAAAAAACAAATTCTGTATGATTTCACTCATATCTGGAATCTTTAACAAAAAAAAAAAAGAACAAAACAAACTCATAGATAGAGAAATGATTAGCGATTTCCAGAGGGAGAAGGAAGGGGTTGAGGTGGACAAATGGGTGAAGGGGTCAACTGTCGTGACGGACAGTAGTGACCTGTGCTGGGGATCACTCTGCAGTGAACGCAGCAATGAACAAGAATGCTGTACATTTAGAACTTACATTAAAAAAAAAAAAGGGCAAAGGGCCCAAATAGATATCTCTCTAAAGAAAACAAACAAATGGCCGACGTGTGCGTGAGAAGATGATCAGCATTACCAATCGTGAGGCAGACACAAGTCAAAACCACAGCGAGATACCACCCCACACCCACAGGACGGCTGGCACCACAAAGCCGTGTAAGAGAAAGTGGGGTGAGGGCGTGAGACAACTGGACCCCTGTGTCCTGCAGGCAGGAAGGCACAGCCCCCGTGGGGAACAGCATGGAGGTGCTCCAAAAACGAAACGCCACGTGACCACATTCCTCAGCGATCCTGCGTTTGGGTATATGCCCCCCCAGAAGGGGTGCAGACATTTGTACATTAGTGTTCACAGCAGCATTACTCACACAGCCCACAGGTGCAAGTGACCCAAGTGTGCACTGAGGAATGAACGGATAAACAAATGAGGTCCATTCACACAATGAAATGTTATTCAACTTTGAAAAGAAAGGAAATTCTGACACATGGTACTACACCATGGATGAACTCTGAGGACATCATGCTAAGTGAAAACAAGCCAGACACACAAAAACAAGCATTACGAGTCAGTCCACTCACATGAGGTCTCTAGAGCAGTCAAATTCATAGAGACAGCAAGCGTTTAACATGAGAACAGAGGACTTCCCTGCTGCTCTAGTGGTTAAGAATCCGCCTGCCAACGCAGGGGATGCGGAGTTCGATCCTCAGTCCGGGGGGATCCCGTGTGCCACAGGGCAACCGAGCCTGTGTACCACAGCTGCTGAGCCCACGTGCTGGAGCCCGAGCGTTGCGACCACCGAGGCCCGAGCGTCCATGCTCCTCAGCAAGAGAAGCGCCGCAGCAAGAGGCCGGTGCGCCGCGACCAAGAGCAGCCCCCGCTCGCCGCAACTGGAGAGCGCCCGCGCGCCGCAAGGAAGACCAGCGTGGCCAAGACTGAAGCTGTATATACAGAATCCCCCTGGCGATGCAGGGGTCTGGGGCTTGATCTCAGGAAACTACGATCCCACATGCCATGAGCAACTAAGTCCTGACGCAGATCAATAAATAAATCCTTTAAAAACAAACAACACAAAATCAGACTCTCAAACGTGAAAAGAAATGAATGCCCCCTCCCCAGTAAAACTGAATAGAGAGTTTCTAAGTTGTTTCTTGGCAACCGTCACGTGTCTAGTCAGGGCACGTGGGGGCAAAGGGCAACACCCTGCCCTCACGGCTGCCCCCCCCCCCCCGTCACCCTGGGGCCCATGAGGTGTGACGTCAAGTGCTTCAGGTGGGCACGTCATCCAACCTGTGCAACTCTACACGTGGGAAACTGAGGCACGAGAGGGGGTGTCATCTGGGGGAAGCCAGCAGAGGCGCCACCTTAGCCTTGCATGGGGAAGGAGGAAATGGGCTCTTGGGCACAAATGATCCTCTCCATCCCCGCAGGCCTGTTACTGACCCTCAGGGCTCCTTCCTCTGCATGTGCTGAGCCTACAGGGACGAAATGAGCATCTCCCCGGTACCAAGGCCACTGGCCCCATAAAGCTCTCTGGAGGCTGTGCACTGAGTCTGTGATGATGTAATGAGCTGCTCCCATCCTAATCACAGCCATCAAAGCCCTCCCGCCTGGGACAACAGAAGCGATCAAAACGGCACAGGGCTCCCGGGTGCAGAAGGACCCATGGAGGAGGGCCGCCCAGGTTTCTGTCTCCAAGTCACTTGAGAAACACTGAACTTGGCCTCTAAAGTGGACGAGGCTCTTCGGTCGGCCTGGACCAGGGCACAGCAGCCCCTCAGAGGCTCCGCAGGGTGGACGACCCTCGGTCTTGGTGGACGACCCTTGGCATGCTCCGCCTCCCTGTGTCCCCAGCCTGAGGACTAGCCAGCCCTGCAGAGCCAGCCCTGGGCACTCTGCCTGGCTAGGCCGACACTTCCTCCCTGAGATCTCCGGGCGAAGGACCAGCTGGCACACACCCAACCACCCTCTGCGCCCAGGTGAGCTGCGTCAGATGCACAGAGGCAAACAAAGTGCTTAGGGTTTTCTGTTTTCAATTCTCATCAAAGTTTTGATATATAAACAATTTCTTTTTTTATTTAAAAAAAAAAAAAACAAAAAACATGACAGAGTGCATCCCTGCAAGCCCAGCTGGCCAGGAAGGGCAGTCTGCAAAAACTCTCCTGGAGCTCCTCCCTGGGTGAGCATCCTTGCAGGAGCAGGGCAGCTCAGGAGGCTGGAACCAGGGATGGAGCCTCAGATGCTCCACAGCCATCGGGGGAAAAGATCTGTCCACAGCAGAGACTCACCCCTCTGGAGAAGAGGCCAGGCCCCGGCTTTGGGATGAAACCCTTGTGAGCTCTGGGCTGTCGGCATGGGACCGCCCAACAGAGAAGGAATTTCACGTATGAAATTAGAACTCAAGCCTCTTATCTGTTGTGGAAATGCCTTTCCTCATTACAGGGGCCACCGGAACATGACGTGAAAGCGATTTCATATAAACCTCCCCCGTCAGCCCCCTTGGGAACCAGCTTCCTGATTCTTGGGTGAAAGACCTTTTGCCAAGTCAGCAAGTCCTGTCTGGAAGGAGCTGGGTGTTCATCCCCTAGCACGCAGTCCCTCCCAGGCCCCTGCAGCCCTGCCTTCACTCTCCCCAGCCCTGTCCCCAGCTGGTGGCCTGCTCAGCGCTCCACTGCAGCACCCCGCCACCGGGCTCTGACCCATCACGGGGGCTCATGGCACAGCGCCTGCAGCTGGGCCAGACTCTCCCGAACAACAGCCCTCACCCACCTCCCCCGACCTCCACGGTTCACTCTTGTGCCCTGTGGCTCAGGCTGAATGCCATCTCCCCCAGAGGACCCCCCACTCCCAGCCCATTTCCCTCACACAGCCATGACCTCAGGGCGGGGACCAGCTAGCTGCTGGTATGGTTCCTCCCTGGGGCAGGGATTCCAGGTGACTTGCTCTGTAGGGTATCCCCAGGGCCCAGTACTACGCAGGTGCTCAATGAATACTAACCGAAAGAGTCAACGTTCCAGTCCAAGCTCTGGCCCCTGCCTGGAGACCTCACTGGGGGCCCAGTGCGTCCCATGTCCCCCGACCCAGGGTCAAACAGGCACCATACTGCCCCAGGCCCTCCCTCAGCGCCCAGGGAAGTCTGCCAGTCCACCCCTAATACATCGTACATGGTCAACACAAACTCCAGGTTTCTCCCTCAAACCGCAGAAACACTGGAGTTCCAGGAAGACCTCACTAACCGCCTGGCTCCGTGGCCCCTCCCCCTTGGGACAAAGACATTCCCCGGGGGAAACAGGGCCTCACGCCACATTCCCACAGCTTAAGGGGAGAAGCCAGACAGTGTGGTGGAAAGCTGGCCTTCCAGAGGACACCTGCACCGAGAAGATTCCAGAATGAACTAGCGACAGGCCTGCCCTCGGGGAGGTCCCAGTCCAGTGTCTGCTCAGTGCCTGTTGAATCCCCACTCGGGGCCGGCTGAGTCTATCTGCCTGCTGCCAAGTGCCTGCTGGGTGCCTGCTGGGCACACCCTGGGCGCCTGCTGAGGGCCTGCTACACGTCCATCGGTTGTCCGCTACCGCCTGCGGAGCACCTGCTGCGCACGCTGCACCCCTGCTGAGCACGCTGCGCCCCTGCTGCGCACGCTGTGCACCTGCTGCGCACGCTGCGCCCCTGCTGAGCACAGCCAAGCGCCTCCTGCACGCCTGTCTTTGGACCACCCAGTGCCCGCTGAGTGCTGCCATGCGTTCCCCGCACACACACCTCCAGAATCTCAGCAACGGCGGACGCACAGTGAGCACCTATGTGCAAGTCCCATGCCGGACACACTCCACGGGTTAGCCCACCTCAGTCTCACCACGATCCTGTGAGGCAGAGAGCACCGTGACCCCCCGAGACCCCCCCAGGTCTAAACTCACCCGGGAGGAGGCAGGAAGACACCCAGCGGCAGGCCCACTCCGCACCCCTCCCACCGCCATCCCAGGCATTCTCTCTCCTCCGTGCCCAGCTGAGAACCCTGAGGAGGAAGCCCCAGCTACACTTCACTTCCATCTGGCAAATAATAAATATTGACTCTCTCTGAATCCTCGGCCCACGAGGCGCGCAGTGGCTTCCTTGTTTGTGCACCTGGACCCCCAGCCGGCCAGCAGCACCAGAGCCACACCTGGCCAGGGCAGGGCAGGCCCCCTGCTCTGGGACAGGGCTGGATGTGGTGGGGGGAGGGAGGCGAGAAGAGGGGGGTCAGAGACACTCCAGCCAGAAACGTGGGGCAAACCCAGCCAGCGAGCTCCGAGGTGAGCTGAGGCTCACCCATCCCCCTCTTTCTTGCCGGTTCCCCATCACAGCTGGAGCAGCCCCGCCCCACTCTCCTTGCTGCCTACCTCTGAATAAACCCTGTCATCATTACCTCTTTTGTTCTGGGTTAGTCACTCAGTCGTGCCCGACTCTGCAACCCCATGGACTGTAGCTCTGCCAGGCTCCTCTGTGCATGGGATTTCCCAGGCAAGAGTACTGGAGTGGATTGCTACTCCCTTCTCTAGGGGGTCTTCCCAACCCAGGCATCAAACCCACATCTCCTGCACTGCAGGCAGATTCTCACTGCTGAGCCACAGACGGAAGCCCCCATTGTTTCCTCTGAACTGCCCCAAATTGGCCAGCCCTCTGTCCTCACCATGACCAAGTCCAGGGTGCTGCACCCCCTCCCTGCTGCAGGGGCCGCGGAGACAGACGCAGAGCGGGCCAGGCACAGCGAGCCCCCGCGAGCCTCCCGGGCTGAGGAGTCAGAGTCAATATTTATTATTTGCCAGATGGAAATCAAGTATAGCTGGGGCTTCCTCCCCAGGAACACAATGAACCCATGATTTGCAAAAAAACAGGGGAGACCTCCACGGTCCTCAACAGATGGATATGACTTGGAGCTCAGCCTTGGACAAGGGTCTTCAACAGCTGCCTTAAGAAAAATGTGAGCCCCAGATTCAGACATAGCGTCGATCCCAGCACCTCCACACCCAGCAAACCGCCCAGTGCCCTGCCAGGCCCCGGCTCCTCTTCTGTGCGCCCGGGGAAACCACGGGCTCTTCTCGGAGCGACCGCGACAAGTCGCTGGGCGTTCACATCCGGGCTCCAGCAAGTCTGGCCACTCGCACTCCCACCCCTTCATGTCGCTCACGCCGCCATCCCGCTGGAAACTCCGATAACACTCCACGGCCCACCCACTCCACAGCCCACCCACTCCACCTCCTAGGCCTGGGGTCCTCTTCCCACCTCGCCCCTGCCTTCTGCCCAGGCCCTCTGCCCGTGCAGAGTCCTCAGCTGTCTCCTCCACACACAGGGTTCCAGCAGCCTGGAAGGTTCTGCCCTGCCTGGAGCAGTGGGC
>SJYV01016438.1:237291-278828 GCA_006410875.1 Neotragus pygmaeus | reverse complement strand
AAAAAAAAAAAAGTGATTCTATGCAAAAGGTTGATCTGTTTGGGAAAAGATTTCTATTTTCCTGGGGCTGACCTACTCCAGAATAAAACTGTCCCCTCCAATTTAAAAATATCAGAGTGTCCCTAATTCCATTGTCAAAGTCACTTACTTAAGCTGGTTTCTCAGACAATCTCCATCAGCCAAGATTCCATCATCACCTGCTCCATTTCACCTCACCTGTCCAAATGCATCTCTGGCCATTGCCCACTTTCTGGCTCCCATAGGACAGGACCCTTACTTGGCTCTTCACCCACTCTACATACAACCATTCAATAAATATTTATTAAGCACTAGTTTAGATACCATAGTGGAGTGGAGAATAAGAGTTATTACGAAGATTACACTCATATAAAATATGATATATATGATGATCTCAGCGGATGACAGAGCTAGGTAAAAGCACTCAAGGAGAGCACATGGCAGAAAATAATTAGCCACGTGGGACAGGATAAAATGGAATGAACTACAGCTATACACAACAGCATGGGTGAACCTAGAAAACATTATGCAGAATGAAAGAAACGAAACAGAACAGACACGCATAGTTCCATTTACATAAAGCTGAAGGGCAGACAGACTAATCAATCCATGGGGATCTCAATTAGCACAGTTTCGATTTTTTTTTTTTGAAAGTGAGAATTGCACAGAAGAAGGTGACGGAACTTTCTGGAGCATGGGGAATGCTCTGTGTCTTGACTGGAGTATTAGGCACATGTCGTGCACTCAATTTGCTTAAATTCCGTGAACTGTACCTAAGATGAGTGTATTTCACTGTATACACATTTCACTGCAATTTCTAAAAAACATTTAAAAATGTAAACTTATCAAAGAAACAAAAAGCTATGAACAAAGCTAGTGGAGGTGATGGAATTCCAGTTGAGCTATATCCTAAAAGATGATACTGTCAAAGTGCTGTACGCAACATGCCAGCAAATTTGGAAACCTCAGCAGTGGCCACAGGACTGGAAAAGGTCAGTTTTCATTTCAAGCCCAAAGAAATGTAATGCCAAAGAATGTTCAAACTACCGCACAACTGCTCTCATCTATATGCTAGGCTAAGTAATGCTCAAAATTCTCCAAGCCAGGCTTTAATAGTACGTGAACTGTGAACTTCCAGATGTTCAAACTGGATTTAGAAAAGGCAGAGGAACCAGAGATCAAACTGCCAACATCTGTTGGATCATCGAAAAAGGAAGAGAGTTCCAGAAAAACATCTACTTCTGTTTTATTGACTAAGCAAGCCTAAGCCTCTGACTGTGTGAATCACAATAAACTATGGAAAATTCTTCAAGAGATGGAATACCAGACCACCTTACCTGTCTCCTGAGAAATCTGTATGCAGGTCGAGAAGCAACAATTAGAAATGGACGTGGAACAACAGACTGGTTCCAAATTGGGAAAGGAGTACGTTGAGGCTGTATATTGTCACCCTGCTTATTTAACTTATATGCAGAGTACATCATGTGAAATGCTGGGCTGGATGAAGCACAAGCTGGAATCAAGACTGCCAGGAGAAATATCAATAACCTCAGATATGTAGATGAAACCACCCTTATGGCAGAAAGTGAAGAAGAACTAAAGAGCCTCTTGATCAAAGTGAAAGAGGAGAGTGAAAAAGTTAGCTTAAAACTCAACATTCAGAAAACGAAGATGGCATCCAGTCCCATCACTTCACGGCAAACAGATGGGGAAACAGTGACAGACTTTATTTTTCTGGGCTCCAAAATCACTGCAGGTGGTGACTGCACCCATGAAATTAAAAGATGTTTGCTCCTTGGAAGAAAAGCTATGACCAACCTAGACAGCATATTAAAAAGCAGAGACATTACTTTGCTGACATAGGTCAGTCTAGTCAAAGCTATGGCTTTCCAGTAGTCATGTATGGATGTGAGAGTTGGGACTAAAAAGAAAGAGCACTGAAGAATTGATGCTTTTGAACTGTAGTGTTGCAGAAGACTCTTGAGATCATATTGATGTATGCCAAAACCAATACAATACTGTAAAGTGATTATCCTCCAATTAAAATAAATAAATTTTTATATTAAAAAAAAGACTCTTGAGAGTCCCTTGGATTGCAAGGAGATCCAACCAGTCGATCCTAAAGGAAATCAGTGCTGAATACTCACTGGAAGGACTGATACTTTATCTAAAACTCCAATACTTTAGCAATCTGATGCAAAGATCTGACTCCCTGGAAAAGACCCTGATGCTGGGAAAGATTGAAGGCAGGAGGAGAAGGGGATGACATAGGATGAGATGGTTGGATGGCATCACCAACTCGATGGACATGAGTTTGAGCAAGCTCCAGGAGCTGGTGATGGACAGGGAAGCCAGGCGTGCTGCAATCCATGGGGTTGCAAACAGTCAGACATGACTGAGCAATTGAACTGAACTGATCAAAGGAACATTATGAAGTATCCACCTCAAAGTGACACAGAATTCAACAATAAAGGCATTGCTCAAGTATTGCTGAATATTTTTGTTGGAAAGTACCTTGAAACCAGTTTCAGCCACATGTGAAAAATCAGAGTTTTTACTCCAATTTCTCCATTGTTTTTACTTTGTATTGTGTCTCTCCAATGACATTGTTCATCTTTCTTATTTGGGGCTCCAAAACTGATGCTGAACAAGTACTGCTATTTCCAAAAACTCAATCCCAGTCTGGACATTCTTTTACTCATTCAACAAAAAGATGCTTAGGAGAGCAAGACCTATAACATCTTTGTCATACTTGGTCTCATTTTTTAATGAGAAGAGAAAACCAAACATGGGAACACACAAGGATATGAAAAAAGTCATTTCATTAAGGGCTAAAAGTTATCAGGAAAGAGTGACAATGTAGCCTAACAGTCACTGCCACACTATTCAGAACAGTCAAGACATGGAAGCAACCTAAGTGTCTATCAACAAAAGGATGGATAAAGATGATGTGGTTTATATACACAGTGGAATATTACTCAGCCACAATAAAGAATGAAATAAAACCACTTGTAGCAACATGGGTGGACCCAGAGATCATACTAGGTGAAGTAAGTCAGAAAAAGATAAATATATGACATTACTTATAAATAGTACTAGTCGATCAACTGTATCCGACTCTTGGCAACACCATAGACTGTAGCCTGCCCAGCTCCTCTGCCCACGGGATTCTCTAGGCAACAATACTGGAGTGGGTAGCCATTCCCTTCTCCAGGGGATCTTCCTGACCCAGGGATCAAACCTGGATCTCCAGCACTGCGGGTAGATTCTTTATGGTCTGAGTCACCAGGAAATCCCAAATACACATGTGGAGTCTAAAAAACAGAAACAGACTCACAAATTTAGAAAACAAATTTATGTTTACCAAAGGGGAAAGGTAGGAAGGAGGGATAAATTAGTAGGAGTTAGAGATTAACATTACAACACATAAAACAGATAACAAAAAAGACCGATTGTCTAGCACAGGGGACTATATCCAATATTTTATAATAACCTAAAAATGGAAAAGAATGTGAAAAACAATAAACAAACATGTATATGTTTTTTTAACTGAATCACTGCTGTACACTTGAAGCTAACACAACATTGTAAATCAGCTATACTTCAATATAACAAAAAAAAGTGACAAGTGGAGATGGGTTACTTCAGCATGTGTGGACAGAAAATTCTCTCTGCTGAGGAGTCACATTGCTAATGCGGTCATTCATTTATTATACATAAAACACTTATTCAACCCTGGCACGCCAGACACTGTCTTCAAGGAGGAAGGAAATAGACTGTAAACAAATAATGAAATACAAAAGGTCCTTTAATGGTAATGCTTGCAGACACTTGGCACACAAAGGCAGGGTTATGAATATGCTGAAGGCAATTACTGACTCGGAAGATTTTTTTTCGAACCATAAAAGCATCATTTACATGTGTAAGGCATGAAGCATTTTGTAAAATCTCTCATTTTGCAATCCCAGAATAAATCTGCTTCCTCTCTGCTCCATCAATAAATTATTCTTATTGTGGTAAAATATACATAAGATGAATTTTAACATTTTAACTATTTGAAAGTGCACAGTTCATTGGCATTAAGTACATTCGCACTGTTGTACAATCATAATTTTTGACCTTCCCAGGAATTAAAGGCAAAAAAGAGATAGGGAGCCATGGTTTCTATGCACCTTCTTTGGCCAGTGTAGCCCGCCAGGCTCCTCTGCAAGAATACTGGAGTGGGCTGCCATTCCCTTCTCTAGGGGATCTTCCCAACCCAGGGATCAAACCCATGTCTCCTGCACTGAGGGCAGATTCTTTTCTGCTGAGCCACCAGGGAAGCCCAAAGCCTGACTGGTCAGGAGTGGGATTCGAACCCGCACCTTCAGAGGCTTCTGCAACCTGAAAGCAGGTCTGTGCCTCACACGGCTCGGCCGTCCTGATGGAGGAAGAGCCAGGGCTAGATCCTGCTGGCTTCTGTTTGTGTCACTGGCCTGGTAGCTCGCTGGGTGAAGCAGAGTTAATTAGGCCAAGGTCGAAGGTTCCACTCCCTGCGGGCCAGGTGAGCCCGTCAGGTTTCCATGGCCATGGACTGTCCTCCCATTCCCAGCGAGTGTCCCTCAGGACAAGCCTGAGGTCCCTCCCTAGAGGGAAGCTGGGAAGGGCAAACCTCTACTGGACTTCGTTGCAACATCTTTGAAGGTAGCACAGAGCCACTGGGGTTCAGGAAGTCCACTTTCTGAAAGCAAGGACCATCTCAGTGGGGCTTTTGAAACGAAGCTCAAAGGCAGACAGCAAAAGGATGCAAAGACAGTCAGAGGCAATTCTATTCTTTCGTATCGTTTTGTGAGACGATCGGTCATCCATGTTAACAATCTGAGCTCGATTTTGTGCCTTTGAGTCAGGCATGTGCAGTAACTGCTGGAAGCCTGAGCTCCAAAGAACTGAGTTCACAGAAATTTAACACCATCACCTCGAAAAAGAGGAAACACAGGCAAGGAACTGAAAAGGTTGTCCAGAGTCAAGCAGTGACTTGCTATCTGAGGATCTGACCATTGGGCTTCCTAGGGCACAATTCATAGTTCACTGCCCCCTCACTCCTCCTGGCAGTGGTGGGGGGCAGCTTGGCCATAGAATCCTCTCAATATAAACCCCATAGACACGAGCACAGCAAGTTAATGGAAAAGAAAGACGGCGGTTTCCGTCTTTTGTTTCTTGAATGAACAAGAAAGATTTGTGTCTTTGTGGTATCTGGCACACAGCAGACATTCAATACATTTTGGATAAATATATTAATTAGAAAGAGAACTCCTAGAGCTAATGGCCATGGATAGAACAGACTGATGGAGGACCCCCTAAAATCTGCTTCTCTAGGGCAAGACTGACTGCAAGGTCTGAGGCATCTTTCTCTTCTCTCCGAGATCCCATACCCTAATTGACAGAGCAGGGCGGGGCCCGAGCACCTGCCTGGGAGGCCAGGGACAGAAGAGACGCCCCTCCTTTACGAGAAAGACTCATTGAAACCCAAAGGCCTAGGTCTCCATTCTGGTTCTGTGCTCACCAGCTCTGCCAGACTCCCATTGGTCAACTATTCACGTCAAGGTAGGAAGGCTTTGATCTCTCAAACATCCTTCCACCAAACATTCCTTTCTCCTCCACTCGTAAAATTCAGCTCCACAGCTAACAAAGGTTTGCTCTGGTTCCCACAAGACACGGTGGTGACATAACTTTTTTCCAACAGCACACACCTCCTCAGACAGATGGAAGGATCTGCTCCAGGCGGTGGACCCAAAGGAGGAGCAGATTCCAAGTTACAGCCGACAAACCAGAGAGGTGACATACACAAATCTCCTGCAAAACTGGGAGCTCTCTCTGCGATTCTGAAGCTCAGTGAGAGGAAGGGAAAAGATCTCCTCCAGTCTGGTCAACCTCTTGACTTTGGTTTGCCCATTCCCTTTCAATACGCTAGATGTGGCCTTTTCTTTGTTTTCTAAAGCAAAGTAATCCTGACAGTTGTTTGTCCTTCTAGCTCCTGGCACTAATTCCACTCTTCTGTGGTGGAATTTTCTCTAACTTACCCAACCAGTTCAAGCAAGCTGAAATAAATGGATGCCACATGCAGTTTCCTCTGTAGTAGCAATGAATTTGCTGGAACTGTCTCTTGGATTGACTTTTTTTTATTATCAGCACCGATATTTGCAAAATGGAAGGGAAAGGAATATAGGTTTGTGATTGAGGAATCATTTCATCAAATGGGATATATTGAAGAAGGCCTGCTTTTACAAGGAACAATGCTAGGTTCTGGGGGTGGGAGATGCTGATTCAGGAGTTTGGGACTCCAATAACATCCACTCCTGATCTGGAAGAATTTCTAATCTTATTACTAGTGGAACAGAAGGAGACAGGTGAAGGTGAAGTCATAATTAATTGCATGTCTAGTTAACCAGTATTTCTGGAATTTCAGTGCAGACTTTTTTTTTTTTAAACTGGAAGATAATTGCTTTACAATGTTGTGCCAGTTTATGCTGTATAACAACATGAATCAGCTATGTGTATACATATGTCCCCTCCCTCTGGAGCCTCCCTCCCACTCCACCCCTCAATGCATCCCTCTAGGTTATCACAGAGCACTGAGCTAAGCTCCCTGTGCTGTAGGGCAGATTCTCTCAAGCTAGCTATTTTACACATGGGAGTGTTACTCTCCCAGTTCGTCCCACCCTCCCCCCAGGCCCTGTGTCCACGTCTCTATTCCTTCCCTACAAACAGGTTCATCAGGACCATTTTTCTAGATTCCATATATATACATGTTAATATAGGATACTTGTTTTTCTCTAACTTATTTCATCCTGTATGACAGATTCTAAGTCCACCCACATCTCTGCAAATGTCACAATTTCGTCCCTTTTATGGCTAATATTCCACTGTATATGCATACGACATCTTCCTTATCCATGTCCATCCATCTATCAATGGAAAGAATTCTGGAATTTCAGTGCAGACTGCTTTTTCAATGAAACCACTACTCCACCTGAGAAGGACACTGGGATGAGAGGTGAGAGATGAAGGCTGCCTTCATTTCTGAAGGGGACCAGAGGCTCCAGTAAGACAGGAACCTGATCCCGGGCAGAGGCATTGGAAATATGTGAGCCTTTGCACAGAGGACAAGTCAGGTGATGTGAGGAAAGCCCTCCAGTGTGACCCAGTGCTGAATCTAAGATCCCTTCAGCCTGATCT
The DNA here is from genome assembly GCA_006410875.1 of Neotragus pygmaeus. NCBI lineage: Eukaryota > Metazoa > Chordata > Mammalia > Artiodactyla > Bovidae > Neotragus > Neotragus pygmaeus. The sequence goes on along the minus strand of SJYV01016438.1, from coordinate 271,595 downwards.
CCTAGAAACCTGCTTTAAATTCCTCAATGGAATGCCTCCTAAAAATGAGCAAGCAAGGCTACGGTGTTGTGAACCACGGGTCCCCACACTGTGGACCCAGAGAGCCAGGGGTGAAAACACACTACCAAGGGTGTGAAAAGACCGACAGTACAGAGTTGGAACCCAAGACTGGTGACAACACTGAGTCCTGGTGTGATGTCCCTGGCAGTCCAGTGATTAAGAATACACCAGCCAATGCAGGGGACACAGGTTCAGTCCCCGGTCAGGGAAGATGCCACAAGCCACAGAAGAACTAAGCCCATGAGCCACAACTACTGGGACTGCGCTCTATGATGAGAGAAACCACTGCAATGAGAAACCCATGCGCCGCAACAAAGAGTTGCCTCTGCTCGCCGCAACCAGAGAAAACTAGTGAGCAGCAGTGAAGACCTAGTGCAATCATAATATTTTTTAAGTCCTGGTGGCAAAACATCAGAAGAGCTGAAATACAAACCACGTGGGACATTCCCAGAGTGTCAGAGCCAAAGATGGCTGAACCTGATCCATGTGCCCTCTTCTCTAACTCAGGCGGGACGGCACAGCCCAGGATCTGAGCCATGCGTTCTCAGACACACAGGGGAGAGACTGCCACAGGCTGGAGAGTGTCAGAGAACCCTGCAGAGACCTCTCTGCTTCTCAGGTCCTTCCTGACCCACCTACCACACCTGAGGGGCTTGGACACACTGTCAGTGACGACTGCCCACCACCTCAGTCATTCTTCCCCAAAGAGTGTGGGCTGCAGGAGGGGGACCAATCTCTCTGGATGTAGGGGGAGACGACTCTGCTAGGCTCCTGAAGAACAGGTATGCCTACCCACTTGGAGGAAGCCAGCTGCTGAAAATGGGCTGGGGAGGAGGGGTGTGGAGGGCTGATGAGCACCCTGCACCGAGGGTGAAGTGGGTCCAAGCACACAGCAAGCTCGGGGGGCAGGCAGGAGACCACCGGCCAGAGGGACAAGTTTGCGTGGAAGAGCCATGGAGGGAGAGAAATGCAGAAAGAGCTCACCCTGATACATCTGGGGTGGAGGGCAACTCATCCGACTGTCATTCCAGCAACAAAAGAAACTCACCCCCTGTGGAAAATTGTACCTTATGTTCAAAACAGAAATGCTGTTTCCCCAAAGGTCTTGGAACAGGGGGAGAATGCTCTTTGGATTCCAGGGGCCCCTGGTGGGAATGAGACCTCTGCCATTTCACAGCTTTGTGAATGTCTTCAATATCTCGATATTCACATTTATTGAACAGGAGTCCTGATTTCCCAGGACTGTTAGAACTGAGATGCGGTGTATAAAAGCCCTTCAGTCAATGCCTGGCATGTTGAGGAATGGAAAATGCCAAAGCTGGAGCAGTGAGGACCCAAGGACATAATAGAGGGATCCACTTCTTCACTTAGGGCCAGTATCTGCTTCCTATGCTAATAACTGCAGGGGACTATATATGGGGTTCTCATTCACTTGATTTCTGAGGCGTGTGTCTGTGCTCCCTGGAAGGAGGAGCAGAACCTCTCTAAATTATTAAATTACTGGCAACTGATCCCTGAGTTAAGAAGGTCCCCTGGAGAAGGAAATGGCAACTCACTCCAATATTCTTGCCTGGGGAATCCCATGGACAGAGGAGCCTGGCGGGCTATGGTCCATAGGGTTGGAAAGAGTTGAACAGGACTAAGCACTTATCAGCAACAATATAGATGCTGGAATCATGCTGGAGGAAGCTTCACCCTGAGGACTGATAAGCATACATACTTTCATTTTCCAACAGAATAATTCCCTCCTCCAAGAAAAGAGTAGAAAACATGACTTAAGGGAAAGAACAAGAAAAAGCAGAAGAAACAGCTTGGGTGATAGAAAAACCATATGACAAGTGGCTAGAATCAAACAACACGGTGCTGAATACCTGGGGCCTGAGCAGAGACTGAATACAGCCCCAAAGGAACTCAAAGGTCACCAGACGAGGTGACGCTAAAACCTGGCTGAACACTCAGCGGGCAGTGAATCGGCCAGGAAGACATTTAGAGAAGAAAAAGTTTCCTCGACCCCATATCCTTTAATTCCAACGATAGTAGCAGATATTTAGTCCTGCATGGTGAAAACTAAACAAGCATTCAAAGCTAGGAATTTAGTGTTCATTGCTTCTGCCACTTAGAAGATGAACTAAATTGCTAGGTACAGCTGTTTTAAAATCTATTTGGCAATACTGAAAAGTGAAAGTGTTAGTCACGCAGTTGTATTTAACTCTTTTGCGGCCCCACAGATTGGATCCTGCTAGGCTCCTCTGTCAATGGAATTCTCCAGGCAAGAATACTGGAGTAGGTTAGTCATTCCCTTATCCAGAGAATCTTCTCGACCCAGGGGTAGAACACAGGTCTCCTGCATTGCAGATGGATTCTTAATTGCCTGAGCCATATTACTTGGCCATAAAAAGGAACGAAATTGGATGTAGAAATGTGAATGGACCTACAGTCTGTCATACATAGTGAAGTACGTCAGAAAGAGGAAAACAAATACCATATATTAATGCACATATGTAGAGTCTAGAAAAATGACACAGTCAAGTCGATCTGCAGCACAGGAATAGACACGCAGGTGGAGGGACATAGGGGGTGGTGATGGGATGGATTGCACAGTAGCACTGACATATATATACTACCATGTGTAAACTGGATAGCAGTGGGAGGCTGTTGTGTAGCAGAGGGAGCTCAGCTCCCTGCTCTGTGATGACCTGGGGTGGGATGGGGGGTGAGGAGGCTCACGAGCAAGAGGACAGAAGTATACATACAGCTGATTCACTCTGTTGTACAGCAGAGACTAACACAACATTGTAAAGCAACTATACCCCAGTTAAAAGAAAATAAAATCTACTTCTGTTGTCAAAGATAAATGCACACACATTTAATACTCTTGTTCAAAAGATAATCACTGAGGATGCCTATACAGAATATAAGGGTTAGATGAATCATCTGTAACAAGATTATTCTGTCTTGCCTTGTCCATCCCTATTTGTAGCCTGAGTTATACATGGAGGAGGCCAGGAAAAGAACTGATGTTCTGCTATTGCTGCTGCTGCTGCTAAGTCACTTCAGTCGTGTCCAGCTCTGTGCGACCCCACAGACGGCAGCCCACCAGGCTCCGCCGCCCCTGGGATTCTCCAGGCAAGAACACCGGAGTGGGTTGCCATTTCCTTCTCCAGTGCTTGAAAGTGACAAGTGAAAGTGAAGTTGCTCAGTCATGTCTGACTCTTCGCGACTCCATGAACAGTAGCCCACCAGGCTCCTCTGTCCATGGGATTTGCCAGGCAAGAGTACTGGAGTGGGGTGCCATTGCCTTCTCCGCCTGCTATTGCTAGGTACAGTTACTACTACTTTGGGGCACATAAGTTTTATAGGTACTGGGATTTCCACTCTTATAACACTTCTATTTTTTAACTTTTTATTTTGTATTAAGGTGTACCTGATTAACTTTGTTGTGATCGTTTTAAGTGAACAGCAAAGGGATACATATACATGAATCCATTCTCCCCCAAACTCCCCTCTCATCCAGGCTGTCACATAACATTGAGCAGAGTTCCCTGTGCTGTACAGTAGGTTCTTGTTGGTTATTTATTTTAAATAAAGCAGTGTGTACATGTTTGTCGCAAACTCCCTAACTATCCCTTCCGCCCGTCCTTACCCCCAACAGCCATAAGTCTGTTCTCTAAGTCTGTGAGTCTCTTTCTGTTTTGTGCTGTAACATCCCTTTCTATGGAATGATCTGCCTCCATGGGTTGAATAAAATGGGGGTGGCTCTAGCAGAAAGTTAAAATTTATGATGCTTAAGCCTCCTTACATGCTTTTAAAGGTCATAAATTACTCATAATACCATGAGCAAAGCAGAAACATCTATTCACTTCTCTCTCCAGATAAAAGCAAGAGAACTACCTAATGCCAATTTGCCCTCAATCAATTTTGAACTTTCCTCTAGGTCTTTTTCTTTCCATGAATACTTCAAGAAGTCTTACCCAGACCCACGATGGTCTGATGTGCTGTAGGTTGCATGGGGATGAGATACCGAGGCATTTTTTTGATAAAAGTTACAATCAGAAGTGTGAACGGGTGTGCCTGAAATGCAAAGAACCTATTCATCACATGGCCTCCTTCTCGACCCCTAGATCCCACCAAGATCCCCTGGGGAACACCAGAAGCTCCCAAGGACCTTCCTCCAGAACATTCCCAATACATTTCTGCTTTCAGGCTGAGCTTCCTGTTTCAGTACATAGGTAGTTGCCCAAATAGGCCAACACCAAGCACCAGTTCATGACGAAGTAACCCAAAGAAGGCTCCATTCAGAAAGGGTTCTGGGGCTTCCCTGGTGCTCAGTGGTAAAGAATCTACCACCTAACAACGCAGAAGACATGGGGTTGATCCCTGATCCAGGAGGGTCCCACAGGATGCGAAGCAATTAAGCCCGAGCACCACAACTATGGAGCCTGTGCCCCAGAGCCCAGGAACTGCAACCACTGAAGCTCGAATACCTAGAGAGCTGGCGCTCTCTAGCAAGAGAAGCCACCACAATGGGAAGCTTGAGCACCACAATGAGAGTAGCCCCTGCTTGCCACAACTTAAAAAAAACCCGAGCAGCATCGAAGGCCCAGCATAGCCAAAAATCAATAATAAAAAAATATAAAAAGATAAACGTCCTCACCCTGATCCTAAAAGATCCTACATTTGCCTATATGCCAAGAACATAAGTTTTCAAGATGGCATTTTAGAAGCACGCTTGAATATATCTCTAAAGGAAAATGAAGAGAAGGCATTCTCGTTTAGGTAAGATGAAACCTGAGGTAGGGGAGGTATAAATTGAGAGATTGGGACTGCAATATACACACTAGCCTATATAAAACAGACAACTAATAAGGACATTGTATATAACACAGGGAGCTCTACTCAATATTCTGTAATGACCTATATGGGAAATGAATCTAAAGAAGAATGGATATATATTATTAATACATGGGTAACTGATTCACTTTGCTGAACAGCAGAAACTAACACAACATTGGAAATCAACTATACGCCAATAAAAATATAAAAAGATGAAACCTGAGATGAGACTTTTCACCAACTCTACTTTTTAATTAGTTTTTCTTGTAAATACCCTCCTACTGCCAAGCATCTATGGAAAAACACATCTCGGGAACACGTGTCCCCAGGAGTAGTAGCTGACCAGGTGGCCTTAAGGTGAAGGTCAAACAGATGTGGGAAATGACCGGCACACTCATCAAAACACCACGGGGCCTATTTTGCGTTCAAGGCTGGAGGCAAAACGTTTGCACGCAATCCTTGTTGTAAAATCCAAGCTGTTGGGCACACTGCCATTCACGTTTGAGAAAGGTGATTGTTTTTCTAACTAGAACATGGTCGGGCTATGGATTCTGAATGATAATAAAGTTCCCATTACTGTGACTAATAGGGTAACGAAAGTAAATGGAAATTACAAATACATCAAATGCCGCTTATACCCAGTAAACTTTTATACGTGCTGTTAAGGACCAATTTTTAAAAAATCAAATTTGATTTTCTCTCACTTGTTTTATGGTCATTGGCATGACTGAACAAACAGAGAAGGAACTGAGGTAGAGAAGGGAGTGAACAGAGAAAAGGAACAATAAAGGGATCACAAGACTACCAGGCTGACTCACAGGACAGGAGCAGGTGATGATACAAATTTTCAAAGCAGAAGTTCTGAAAGCCTTTGATAAGACCTGACTGTATCGTATGGTCCATTGGAGACTTTTTTTTTTTTTAGTTTTAGGGAAGAATGGTGGATTTACAATGTTGTATTCATTTGTGCTATACAAAGCTATATACTATATTCTTTTTCATATTCTTTCCCATTACAGTTTATCACAGGATATTAATTCCCTACACTATACAGTGAGACCATTATCCTTTCTGTACATACTATTTTGCATCTACTAATCCCAAACTCCCAATCCTTGCTCCCCGACTCCCCTCCTCCTCCAAGCACGAGTCTGTTCTCTGTGAGTCTGTTTTTGTTTCTTAGGTTCATTTGTCTCATATTTTAAATTCCACATATAAACAATATTCTATGGTATTTGTCTTTCTCTTTCTGACTTACTTCATTTAATATGATAATCTCCAGGTCCAACCAAGTGGCTGCAAGGCGTTATTTCATTCCTTTCTCTGGCTGAGTAGTATTCCACTGTATATGTGCACCACATCTTCTTTATCCACTCATCTGTCAGTGGATATTTAGGTTGTTTCCATGTCTTGGCTTCTGTGAATAGTGCTGCTATGAACACAGGGGTGCGAGTATCTTTTTGAATTATAGTTTTGTCCCAATACATGCCCCGGAGTGGGACTGCTGGATCATATGGCAACTCTATTTTTGTTTTTGTTGAGGAACCTCCATACTTTTTTCCATAGTGGCTGTAACAATTTACATTTCCACCAGCAGTGTGGGAAGGTTCCCTTTTCCAATGGAGGGTTCTTAATTCCACTTCCCAGAAACACACTCATTAGGCTGCTTCTTAGAATAAACTCTTCCAATGGACTCTCTTCTTTTTTATGCCTCTGTTAGAAAGTTTTGTCAGCTATGGAGCTAAAATCCAGTACCATGTAGCTTTATCTACCTGTCATAATACTGCACTCTGTGCTTACTCAGAAAAGCCTGCTTTATAAAAAATGAGACTCACAAGTTGTACAGCCCAAGTCGTAATCCATTTCTATCCTTTTTCATATCATACAGTATTGATTCTTGATTAAGGTGCATTTCAAAAGTGGCCTCATTCCACACAGAAGACATAACATGGGTATATTGAGAACCTCCTGATCTACACACAAATGCTCCTTTTTATTTCATCTTTTCAGAACTGCCCGTTCCCTCTGGTTCTAACCCAATCGCTTGGGCTCTCCTCTAGGTCTTTACAAATTGCACTGAAATTATATAAAACTTTACTCTATGCCTGCCTCTGTAGAGCTTGGAAGGTCTTTGAGACATTATCTCATTTTGTTGTTTCCAACAGGAGCCAAATTTGTTCTGTTTACCCCCAGAAAACATTGTTCACACCAGTCACCGTCTCTCTTGAGCTTGTGAGTGGTTTATGGAGCTAAAAAGAACTAATGGATGTGAAGCAAAGGCAGGAGACTAATACCTACTGATGGAACGACAGACCCTGGGCAAGAAATCCCTTGTGCCTGGAATCTGGTTAATTACAGGAGAGGAGGGCTTCTTGGCTGAAGGGATGCAGAAACCTGATTTTTTTGGTCACTTTGGTTTAATCACTTTCAATTCAAAGAGTGACCCTATTTTAGATGATGTGACCATGACATAAAGAGAGTTCAGATGTATTGCCCAGGGACAGCTAAACCGAGATAAGACAGAAACAAAACCATCCAGGCTAAAGTGGTCCTGTGTACACACGGCTTTACTGAAAATGGATCACCAACAAGGACCTGCTGTATAGCACAGGGAACGCTGATCAATGATACTTGGCAGCCTGGATGGGAGGGGAGTTGGGGGGAGAATGGATACATGTATATGGTTGGCGGAGTCCCTTCGCGTTCACCTGAAATAATCATAACATTCCTGATTGGCTATAATCCAATAAAAAACTAAAAGTTTTTTTCAAAAAGTGTTCCTTCTCTCCCTCTTCGCCATCCTCAGTTACGTCTCCAGTCTATGTAACGCTACCCTTTTCTCCCCACAGCACTTAGAGGAATGTGAATGTTCTTATTCTTTTATTTTGTTCATTTGTTTTATCTATCCCTTGAATGAAAACCCGAAGAGAGCAGGAACCTGGCCATTTTGTCACTTAGGTAACAGTGCTGTATCATTGCTTGTGCTCATTAAATGTCGTTGGCACATAAGAGCATAATACTTGCTTGGTGAGTCCTGTTGAATGAATAGATGACCACAGCTGAAATCTCTCCTGGGTCTCAATGCTTTCTCAGTCATGCTCATGGATCTGCGGTAGGAAAGAATACCGAGATGGAGAATAGTGGTCTCACTGACAAATCTTTTGTCTCGATAAACAAGCCAGTTGCTGCAGGCAGGCTAATGCCACAGAGGAAGAAAGTGAAGGACATCTGCTTTGGTCCTTGAGGATTTCTGTCTCCTGAAAAAGTTTCTGAAAGCAATATGGAGGGGATCTATGAAAGATGAGCAGTATATATCTTCTCAGTCAATTCCACTCCCTTCCCTTTAGTAACAAATGATGTTCAGGGACAAGGTCACAGAGAGAAACCATGATAAGGGATGAGGGATGGAACACTTGCTCACGTGGACTGTGCTCCCGTTTTAGAGCCAAAGCTCAAGCAGTAAGTTTGGCAATTCCCCAAAAGATTAAATACAGAGTTGCCATTGTTGCTGTTCCATCACTAAGTAATGTTCGACTCTTTGCAACCCCATGGACTGCAACATGCCAAGCTTCCCCGTCCTTCACTATCTCCCAGAGTTTGTCCATGTTCATGTCCAATGAATCAGTGATGCCATCCAACCATCTCATCCTCTGTCACCACCTTCTCCTCCTGCCTTCAATCTTTCCCAGCATCAGGGTCTTTTCCAAAGAGTCAGCTCTTCGCATCAGGTGGCCAAAGTATTAGAGCTTCAGCTTCAGCATCAGTCCTTCTGATGAGTATTCAGGGTTGATTTCCCTTAAGACAGACTGGTTTGATCTCTTGCTGTCCAACAGACTCTCAAGTCTTCTCCAGCACCACAGTGAGAAAGCATCAATTCTTCTTTATGGTCGAATTCTCATATATGAGTCAGCAATTTCACTCCGATGGATACACCCAAGAGAAATGAAAATATGTATCTACACTAAAACATGTACATAAAAGTTCAGGGCAGTAGCATTATTCATAATAACGAAAAAGTTGAAACAATCCTAATGTCCATTAATTGATGAATGGATCAATATAACGTGATCTACGTATTCAATACATATTATTTAGAAAGAAAAAAGTATGAAGTACTGACACATGCTACAACATGAATGAGACCCCAAAAGATTATTTTAAGTAGAAGAAGTCAGTCACAAAGGACCACATGTCACACAATTTCACTTACATGAAATGCCTTAGAATAGACAGACCTATAGAGACAGACTCAAATTGCCAAATTCAGACTTTAAATTGAAGAAAGTAGGGAAAACCACTAGACCATTCAGGTATGACCTAAATCAAATCCCTTATGATTATACAGTGGAAGTGAGAAATAGATTTAAGGGTCTAGATCTGATAGACAGAGTGCCTGATTAACTATGGAAGGAGGTTTGTGACACTGTATAGGAGATAGGGATCAAGACCATCCCCATGGAAGAGAAATGCAAAAAGCTAAATGGCTGTCTGGGGAAGCCTTACAAATAGCTGTGAAAAGAAGAGAAGCAAAAAGCAAAGGAGAAAAGGAAAGATACAAACATCTGAATGCAGAGTTCCAAAGAATAGCAAGAAGAGATAAGAAAGCCTTCCTCAGCGATCACTGCAAAGAAAGAGGAAAACAACACAATGGGAAAGACTAGAGATCTCTTGAAGAAAATTAGAGATACGAAGGGAAAATTTCATGCAAAGATGGACTCGATAAAGGACAGAAATGGTCTGGACCTAACAGAAGCAGAAGATATTAAGAAGAGGTGGCAAGAACACATGGAAGAACTGTACAAAAAAGATCTTCATGACCAAGATAATCATGATGGTGTGATCACTCACCTAGAGCCAGACATCCTGGAGTGCAGAGTCAAGTGGGCCTAGGTACCATCACTAAGAACAAAGCTAGTGGAGGTGATGAAATTCCANGCTTTAAGCCAACTTTTTCACTCTCCTCTTTCACTTTCATCAAGAGGCTTTTTAGCTCCTCTTCACCTTCGCCATAAGAGTGGTGTCATCTGCATATCTGAGGTTGTTGATCTTTCTCCCTGCAATCTTGATTCCACCTTGTGCTTCATCCAGTCCAGCATTTCTCATGATGTACTCCACATATAAGTTAAATAAGCAGGCTGACAATATACAGCCTTGACATACTCCTTTCCCAACTTGGGCTTCCCTGGTGGCTCAGAGGTTAAAGAATCTGCCCGANCCACCTTGTGCTTCATCCAGTCCAGCATTTCTCATGATGTACTCCACATATAAGTTAAATAAGCAGGCTGACAATATACAGCCTTGACATACTCCTTTCCCAACTTGGGCTTCCCTGGTGGCTCAGAGGTTAAAGAATCTGCCCGAAATTTGGGAGACCTGGGTTCAATCCCTGGGTCGGGAAGATCCCCTGGAGAAGGAAATGGCAACCCACTCCAGTACTGTTGCCTGGAGAATCCCATGGACAGAGGAGCTTGGTGGGCTACAGTCCATGGGGTCACAAAGAGTCGGACACAACTGAGCGACTTCACCTTTCCCAATTTGGAACCAGTCTGTTGTTCCATGTCCAGTTCTAACTGTTGCTTCTTGACCTGCATACAGATTTCTCAGGAGGCAGGTCAAGTGGTCTAGTATTCGCATTTCTTGAAGAATTTTTCACAGTTTTTTTGTGATCCACACAATCAAAGGCTTTGGCATAGTCATTAAGCAGAAATAGATGTTTTTCTGGAGCTCTCTTGTTTTTTTCAATGATCCAGCAGATGTTGGCAATTTGATCTCTGGTTCTGCCTTTTCTAAAACCAGCTTGAACATCTGGAAGTTCATGGTTCACGTATTGCTGAAGCCTGGCTTGGAGAATTTTGAGTATTATTTTACTAGCATGTGAGATGATTACAATTGTGTGGTAATTTGAGCATTCTTTGGCATTGCCTTTGTTAGTGATATTATATTTGTATAGTATAATTTAAAGATTACTAATGGAATAGATGAACAAATCATGTGATCCTTAGAGACACACAGCAATGTATATCCACACATACAGAAAACATCATGAATGAATCTCATGTACATTATTGTTGGTGAAAATCATGGAAGTCTGACTCATTGAATCATTGACCTGTGAGCTGGATCTAGGCAAGTGGAGGCACCTTACTGCTCCCCTTTATATATTCATATAAGGAGTGTGTCCCACTTGAATTCTCTGCACCAGAAGCTGCCCAAGGATAGAGCCTTGAGATTGTAACATGGTGTTGAAACAATGTGGACCCTGTACATGTCTCAAGTCAAGTAAACTCTCTATATACAAACTTTTTAAGATGAAGTGGGCAGGTGCAGAAAGCTACTTGTCTTGTGGCTGCCTAAGACACACCTCATGAGTAAGTTCCCTTGCTTATTTTTAAATATAATTTTATTGATTTATTTTTCTATTGTGCTGGGCCTCTGCGGCTGTCCCGGCTTTCTCGTTGCAGTGCCCGGGCTCCTCACTGCATTGGCTTCTCCTGTTGCTGATCACAGTCTCCAGGGCATGTGGCTTTCAGTCGTTTCGGATCCTAGGCTCCAGATCACAGGCTCAGCAGTTGCGGCACATAGGCTTAATTGTTCCTCAGCATGTGGGATCCTCCAGGACCAGGGATCGAACCCATGTCTCTTGGGTTGGTAAGCAGGTTCTTTACCACTGAGCCACCAGGAGAGCCCCTCCCTTGCTTATTAAACCTGCCACCTACCAATCTGGAATGGGCCGCCTCTTTCTGACAGGTTTATCCCTGCCCTCTGCATGTGGGGTCCAGTTTCATATTATACCCAGCCAGCTCCTGAGGGTGTTGTGTACCAACAATTATCTTGAGTGAAAGAAGTCAGATGTTCAGGCTTGCCTGGTGGCTCAGTGATAAAGAATGTGCCCGCCAATGCAAGAGACACGGGTTCGATCTCTGGTCTGGGAAGATCCCATGTGCCTCAGACAGCTAGGCCCGTGTGCCACAACTATTGAGCCTGTGCCCTAGAGCCCAAGAGCCCCAACCACTGAAGCCCAAGTGCCCTGGAGCCCGAGCTCCGCAACAAGAGACCTCACCGCAGTGAGAAGCCCGGGCTCTACAGCTGGAGAGTGGCCCTTGCTTTTGGCAGCTAGAAAAAGCCCGAGCAGAAGCAAAGACTCAGCACAGCGAAAAATTAAAAAAAAATTTTTTTTGAAGACTCTGGAAAAACAGATATAAAAAAAAAGAAGTCAGATGTTCATATGATACGAGTCTATGTATATGAAGTTCAAGAACAAGTTAAACTGTAGAGTGAAGAGTCAGAGGGGAGTGGTTACCTCTGTGGGTGGGCATTGACTGGGGCGGTGTGTGCGGAAACGTTCTGGGGGAGGAGAAATGTTCTAAGTCAGGGTTCTGGAAGGCAGTTTCCTAGTTAGCTACGTATGTAGAGATTGAACAAGCCAACCCTTAAGATTAGTGCGTGCATACAGACACACACACACACGCGCAAGAATACTTGGCATGTCAACATCTGAGTCATATCTCGATGCGGTATCAGCTTTCTTTGTGACGTTATTCTAGGCCCTTGGGCTTCCCTTGAGGCTCAGCTGGTAAAGAATCCTCCTGTAATTCGGGAGACCTGGGTTTGATCCCTGGGTTGGGAAGATTCCCTGGAGAGGGGAAAGGCTACCCACTCCAGTATCCTGGCCTGGAGAATTGCATGGACTGTATAGTCCACAGGGTCACAAAGAGTCGGACACGACTAAGCAACTTTCCCTCATCTCTCTCTAAACTTCAGTTTCCCTGTACAGGCACTTCACAAACACCAATCAGTCACATGTAAATAGGTGGATTTTAAATAATCTTAGAAAATAGGTGAATTTTAAGTAATCTTAGAAAATGATGGGTTAAAAAAACTTAATTGTGTTGTGACATACTGAAATTTCGAAAAGGGTGAATATCATTCAAAGTTTCACAATCTCTTTTTTAAATTGAAGTATATTCTTAAATAACCTCCTTGCAATGCATAACACACAGGAGATTCATGTTCCATCCCTCTATTGGGAAGACCCCTGAAGGACATGGAAAGTCACTCCAGGATTCTTGCCTGGAAAATCCCATAGACAGAGGACCCTGGGGTGCAACAGTCCATGGGGTTGCAAAATGTGGGGCCCTAAATGGGAAACCTTAAAAAAGAATGGGCTAGCTTTGTGGTCGGAAACTAAGATGGCGCCTACAGGAAGGAGTGGGGGCATAGTTTATGTTAAAGTTTTTGATTAGCTCTCTTAACTTCCGTGCATGTGGGCAGCGTGATCACTATAGACTTCTGTTACAATGAAGGCACAAGATGACTTGACCTTTAATGTGATTGGTGTAACTGAAAGCTGACCTTTAATGCGATTGGTGCAACTGAAGGCTGACCTTTAATGCGATTGGTGCAACTGGAAACATAATGATTTGACCTTTAACTTGATTGGTAGAACTGTGGAAAGGCCCTCCCTGCTTGCCTATAAAGCTGGGAGGTTGTGGTAATTAGACGGAACTGCTTTGCTGGAACCCTTGTTGAGTCTGATTTTCTCTCGATTTGCCGGGGGGGCTGGGTTGGCCGACAGCAGGCTCATTTCTCCTCGGGACCCCTCGGCTTTGCTGAGGGAAGTTCCCACTGCCTCTCTCTTTCTGTGGAGCGCCCCCCGCAGCAAAAGAGTTGGACACAACTGAAAGAAAGTGAAAATGCAATTGCTTAGTCATGTCCGACTCTTCACAACCCCGTGGACTGTAGCCCACCAGGCTCCTCCATCCATGGGATTTACCAGGCAAGAATCCTGGAGCGAGTTTCTATGTCCTTCTTCAGAGGTCTTCCCAACCCAGGGATGAAACACGAATCTCCTGAATCGCAGGGAGACATTTTACCATCTGAGGTACCTCGGAAACCCAGACACAACTGAGCACACACACACAAGTATCTTTTAGAGCAACAAAGTTTGGTTTGCTGCTGTTGTGGTTCAGTTGCTCAGTCTTGTCCGACTCTTTGCAACCCCATGGACTGCAGCATGCCTTGCTCCCCAACTCTTCACCATCTCCCAGGTTTGCTGAAACTCATGTCCATTGAGTCAGTGATGACATCCAACCATCTCATCCTGTGTCGTCCCCTTCACCTCCTGTTTTCAATCTTTCCCAGCGTCAGGGCCTTTTCTAATGCGTCAGCTCTTCCCATCAGGTGGCCAAAGTATTGGAGCTTCAGCTTCAGTGTCAGTCTTTCTAAAGAATATTCAAGATCGATTTCCTTTAGGATTGACTGGTTTGATCTCCTTGCAGTCCAAGGGACTCTCAACAGTCTTATCCAGCACCACAGTTCAAAAGCACCAATTCTTTGCTGTTCAGCCTTCTTTATGGTCCAACTCTCACATTCATACATGACTACTGGAAAAACCATAGGTTTGACCTTTGTCAGCAAAGTAATGTCTGTGCATTTTAATATGCTGCCTAGGCAGGTAATAGTTTTCTTTTTGCAAGGAGTAGGTGTTTTTTAATTTGATGGCTGCAGTCACATCATCTGCAGTGATTTTGGAGCACAAGAAAATAAAATCTGTCACTGTTTCCACTGTTTCCATTTTTTCCCCATCTATTTGCCGTGAACTGATGGGACTGGGCTTATACTTCTGCATTATTCACTACACCAAAGACTTTGACTGTGTGGATCACCACAAACTATGAAAAATTCTTCAAGAGATGGCAATACCAGACCACCTGACCTGCCTCTTGAGAAATCTGTATGCAGGTCAAGAAGCAACAGTTAAACTGGAGATGGAACAACAGACTGGTTCCAAATCAGGAAAGGAGTACATCAAGGCTGTATATTGTCAGCCTGCTTACTTAAGTTATATGCAGAGAACACCAAGAGAAACACTGGGCTGAATGAAGTACAAGCTGGAATCAAGATTGCCAAGAGAAAGATCAATAACCTCAGATATGCAGATGACACAACCCTTACAGTGGAAAGTGAAGAAGAAATAAACAGCCTCTTGATGAAAGTGAAAGAGGAGAGTGAAAACGTTGGCTTAAAACTCAACATTCAGAAAATGAATATCGTGGCATCTGGTCCCATCACTTCATGGTAAATAGATGGGGAAACAGTGGGAACAGTGACAGACTTTATTTTGGGGGGCTCCAAAAACAGTGCAGATGGTGACTGCAGCCATGAAATTGCTTAAAACTCAACATTCAGAAAATGAATATCATGGCATCTGGTCCCATCACTTCATGGTAAATAGATGGGGAAACAGTGGGAACAGTGACAGACTTTACTTTGGGGGGCTCCAAAAACAGTGCAGATGGTGACTGCAGCCATGAAATTAAAAGATGCTTGCTCTTTGGAAGAAAAGTTATGACCAACCTAGACAGCACATTAAAAGCAGAGCCATGACATTGCCAACAAAGGTCTGTCTAGTCAAAGTTATGGTTTTTCCAGCGGTCATGTGTGGATGTGAGAGTTGGACTATATGGAAAGCTGACTGCCAAAGAATTGGTGCTTTTGAACTGTGGTGTTGGAGAAGACTCTTGCGTCCCTTGGACTGCAAGGAGATCCAACCAGTCCATCCTAAAGGAAATCAGTCCTGAATATTCAATGGAAGGGAAATGATGCTGAAGCTGAAACTCCAATATTTTGTCCACCTTATGGAAAGAACTGACTCATTGGAAAAGACCCTGATGCTGGGAAAGATTGAAGGCAGGAGGAGAAGGGGGTGACAGAGGATGAGATGGTTGGATGGCATCACTGACTCAATGGACGTGAGTTTGAGTAAACTCCGGGAGTTGATGATGGACAGGGGGGCCTAGTGTGTTGCTGTCTATGGGGTTGCAAAGAGTCAGACACGACTGAGCGACTGAACTGAACTGAATGAATCAAAAAATGATTCATTTTTTGAATGTTGAGTTTTAAGCCAGCTTTTTCACCCTCCTCTTTCATTTTCATCAAGAGGTTCTTTAGTTCTTCTTCCCTTTCTGCCATCAGGGTGCTGTCATCTGCATATCTGAGTTTACTATTATTTCTCCTGGCAATCTTGATTCCAGCTGTTCTTCATCCAGCCTGGCATTTCACATGATGTCCTCTGCATACAAATCAAATAAGCAGGGTGACAATATACAGCCTTGACATACTCCTTTCCTGATCTGGAACCAGTCTGTTGTTCCATCTCCAGGTCTAACTGCTGCTTCTTGACCTGCATACAGATTTCTCAGGAGGCAGGTCAGGTGGTCTGGTGTTCCCATCTCTTGAAGAATTTTCCACAGTTTGTTGCAATCCACACAGTCAAAGGCTTTAGTGTAGTCCATGAAGCAGAAGTAGATCTGTTTCTGGAATTCTCTTGCTTTTTCTATGATCCAACCGATGTTGGTACTTTGATCTCTGGTTTCTCTGCCTTTTCTAAATCCAGCTTGAACATTGGGAAGTTCTCGGTTCATGTACTGTTGACCCCTGGCTTGGAGAACTTTGAGCATTACTTTGCTAGCATATGAAATGAGTGCAATTGTGCGGTCGGTTGAACATTCTTTCTCAAAGGAGTGTAATGTAAGGTATAATACAGTTATGAATTCTAGTTAGGCTTTAACGTGGTTTTCTAAGGTTTGGACATTATGGTTTCTCTTTGTCTCTGGTTTACATCTGGCTAATAAAACCTCTGGAATGATCTATACCTTTGTACTTAGTATGGCTGTGGAGTGTACAAGCAGAATCTCAGGACCAGCACATACCTACTGAATACAATTGCATTTCAATCAGATCTTCAACTGGTTGCTAGGGAAGTTAAAGTTTAATGAGTATTGATTAAGCCTATCTTGACTACGTGCACTGACCTTGGCCTTGGACTTGAAGAAAGACCTGAGGAAGAGTTGGACGGGGAGGTGAGAAGTGATGAAATGTGGGCCTTCCTTATCTTTTAGTAGATTATACCCACTGAAAGCCTCTCCCCAAGGGGAGCGCTACCCAATGAGCACAGATTGGATCTACGTGGGATCCCCCTTAGAATGAATCAGGCAGACAGTTTCCATCAACCAGTTCATTCCGAGATAAAGAAAAATCATGGTCAGTCATTCTGTGCTTAGTCGCTCAATCATGTCCAGCTCTTTGCAACCTCATGGACTGCACTCCCCAGACACCTCTGTCCATGAGATTCTCCAGGCAAGAATACAGGAGGGAGTCACCATTGCCTTCTCTGGCCAGCCATTTCAATCTGACTTTAAAAAATTCTCATAAAGTATACAGATCATCCAAGGCACCATCTTAACCATTTTCAGAAGTACATTTCAGCTGGACTAGTTATGACCAACCTAGATAGTATATTCAAAAGCAGAGACATTACTTTGCCAACTAAAGTCCGTCTAGTCAAGGCTATGGTTTTTCCTGTGGCCATGTATGGATGTGAGAGTTGGACTGTGAAGAAGGCTGAGCACTGAAGAATTGATGCTTTTGAAATGTGGTGTTGGAGAAGACTCTTGAGTGTCCCTTGGACTGCAAGGAGATCCAACCAGTCCATTCTGAAGGAAATCAACCCTGGGATTTCTTTGGAAGGAATGATGTTGAAGCTGAAACTCCAGTACTTTGTCCACTTTCATGAGAAGAGTTGACTCATTGGAAAAGACTGTGATGCTGGGAGGGACTGGGGGCAGGAGGAGAAGGGGACGACCGAGGATGAGATGGCTGGATGGCNAAGGTCCATCTAGTCAAGACTATGGTTTTTCCATTGGTCATGTATGGATGTGAGAGTTGGACTGTGAAGAAGGCTGAGCACCGAAGAATTGATGCTTTTGAACTGTGGTGTTGGAGAAGGCTCTTAGAGAGTCCTTTGGACTGCAAGGAGATCCAACCAGTCCATTCTAAAGGAGATCAGCCCTGCGTGTTCTTTGGAAGGAATGATGCTAAAGCTGAAACTCCAATACTTTGGCCACCTCATGCGAAGAGATGACTCATTGGAAAAGACTCTGATGATGGGAGGGATTGGGGGCAGGAGAAGGGGACGACAGAGGATGAGATGGCTGGATGGCATCACTGACTCGATGGACGTGAGTGTGAGTGAACTCCGGGAGTTGGTGATGGACAGGGAAGCCTGGCGTGCTGCAGTTCATGGGGTCTCAAAGAGTCAGACGCGACTGAACTGATAAGAGACAGAAATTAGGTTAGTGGTTGCCTGGAGCTGGAGGATAACAACCATGAATGAGTAAAGGGTTTCTTTGGAGATAATGAAAACATTCTGAAAGTAGAGTGATACAACTGCCCTACTCTGTGAATAGAGTGCTTTGTAAGTAACCGTTCAACTGTATCCCCTTTTTTAAAAATACTTTTTTTTCCCCAATGTGGAACATTTAAAAATTATTTATTGAATTAGTTACAATAGTGCTTGTTTTATGCATGTGGGATCCCAGCTTACCAACCAAGGATCGAACCCACACTCCCTGCATTGAAAGGTGAAGTCTTAACCACTAGACTGGCATGAAAATGGGTCAACTGGATGGTATTTGAAACCTATCTCAATAAAACCATGTTTTTTAAAAGCAACTCACGTGATAATCAAATCCTCCTGTAGGTAGTCTGTATTAGTGAGTGAAGTCACTCAGTCGTGTCCGACTCTTTGAGACCCCACGGACTGTAGCCTACCAGGCTCCTCCCTCCATGGGATTCTCCAGGCAAGAGTACTGGAGTAGGTTGCCATTTCCTTTTCCAGGGGATCTTCCCCACCCAGGAATCGAACCTGGGTCTCCTGCATTCCAGTCAGACGCTTTAACCTCTGAGCCACTAGGGAAACTCACGGCAGGGCAATGCTGGCATGTCATGGAAGGAGAAAAGCTTGTACTACCAGGGACTGTGTGGCGTGACCCCACACACCCCTTACCCTTCACACTAGCTGTCCTAGGTCTCCTACTTATCTTTACTTGTTCAAAGACTTGAACACCTCCTGTATACAAGAAGCCATGCTAGGCAGGGGTCCCGCAGATGCAGAAGGCGCAGACCCCCAAGGAGCTACCACTTGGAGAATCATTCACTGAACCACAGGATGGGAAACAACAAAGAGAGAGCCCTGCATAATATTGCTGCAGGATGTGGGCAGGAAAGAAATTTTCAAGTCTGGGTTCTAGAAAGGTGGACTTGTGTCCATGCCTGAAGAGCCCACCCAGGTCTGGTATGTAGATATCTCAAAGGCAGGGTGAGGCAGGGTGTCTGGGGGGAGGACCCCCTGGAGTCAGGAAGACAGGAAGCTCAAAGACACCCCCGCCCGCCACCCCAGGGCCATGAAATGATGCCAGCACCACCCTTAAATTCCATCTGGCAGTACTGTGGGTGTTTCTACTTTGTTTATTTTTTTAAAGAGGAGATGGAGGGAGGAGGGCTAGAACACAAGTTATTACTCAGCATTTCCATCATGTTGAACATCTGCAAAACACTCCTGCCCTCACTGTGTCCTGAACCGGTTGCAATAATCAAGGCATTTGAGAATCCAGCCAAGAATGCAAGGTACTTAGCAGATAGAAGAATCTATTGCTGCGTCTGGCAAGGTGAGCGCCATTAGAAAAAATTAATCCCATAAAATACATTTTTAAAACCTAAGCCAGTATAATCATCTCTGTAATAAGCTGATCTGCCACCTGGCTGTTAATTAAGTGAAAAACTCATGCTCTAAATCCCCCCATACACACCTTGACACGTGTCCACTTTTATAGAAAGGGCACTGATATCCTTATTTTTATTTGCAGGGAGGCAAAGCTGAGCGCCGAAGAATTGATGCTTTTGAACTGTGGTGTTGGAGAAGGCTCTTAGAAAGTTCCTTGGACTGCAAGGAGATCCAACCAGTCCATTCTAAAGGAGATCAGCCCTGCGTGTTCTTTGGAAGGAATAATGCTAAAGCTGAAACTCCAGTACTTTGGCCACCTCATGCGAAGAGTTGACTCATTGGAAAAGACTCTGATACTGGGAGGGATTGGGGGCAGGAGGAGAAGGGGACAACAGAGGATGAGATGGCTGGATGGCATCACGGACTCGATGGACCTGAGTCTGAGTGAACTCTGGGAGTTGGTGATAGACAGGGTGGCCTGGCATGCTGCGATTCATGGGGTTGCAAAGAGTCAGACATGACTGAGCGACTGAACTGAACTAAATGGAGACGCAGACATAGAGAACAGACTTGTAGACACAGTGGGGGCAAGAGAGGGATGAATTCAAAGAGTAACACTGAAACATTTCCATTACCATATATAAAACAGATAGCCAGACGAATTCGCTAGCTATATGATGCAGGGAGCTCAAACTTGGTGCTCTGTGACAACCTTGAGAGGTGGGAGGGAGATTCAAGAGGGAGGGGACATATGTATACTTGTGGCTGATTCACGTTGATCTATGGAAGAAACTAACGCAATGTTGTAAAGCAGTTATCCTCCAAATAGAAAAAATTTTTAAGAAAAAATACAAAACTAAAAAGTTTTCCCCTGGCCATACCACACAGCATGTGGGATCTTAAGTGTCCCAGCCAGGGATTATACCTGCGCCCCGTGCACTGGAAGCTTGGAGTCTTAACCACTGGTGTGTGTGTGCTTAGTTGCTCAGTCATGTCCAACTCTTCGTGACCCTGTGGACTGTAGCCCGCCAGGTTCCTCATCCATGTGGACTCTCCAGGCAAGAATACTGGAGTTGGTTGCCGTTTCCTCCTCCAGGGGATCTTTTCCACCCAGGGATCGAACCTGCACCTCCTGTGTTTCCTGTATTGCAGGCGGACTCTACCCACTGAGTCACTGGGAAAGCCACTGGACCACGAGGAAGTCCCTGACATCCTTCTCTGGGATGAAAGAATTCTATGGCAGGCTCCCAGGCATTTCACGGTAACAAGAAAATCTGCTTCTTGCTGTGAGGACCCACAGTATCTGGATCATCCCAGTCCAGACAGAGCAGGATTCAAGTAAGTTTTCTGCATGACTCTCTACTGACTGTGCAGTGCTTCCAGAAAGTGTACTGCCGTGAGTTGTAATCCATCAGGTGCACTGTGGCTTTTGGACTCAAGCTCCTGAAGGTATTTACAATAGACGTGTTTGTGTGTTTACACTTACACTCAACCAAGCTCAGTGACCATCTTACTTGGTCCACAGGAGTGCTACTTTGAGGAATATTCATTGGTCAACTGGGAAATTGCTCAGTAAAGTATAAATAGTATACACACTTAAAATGACCATTAATGTGAATCCTATGAGGACAAAGTGCATTAATCAACTATTTCCAGAAACATGCTTGGATCATATAAAAATGAATAAATAATTCTGAGACTTCCCTGGCAGTCCAGTGGTTAAGACTCCATGCTCCCAATGCAGAGGGCATGGGTTCGATCCCTGATCAGAGAACTAAGATCCCACATGCTGCACAGCAAGGCCAATAATAACAACAACAGAAAAAGAAAAAAGAATTTTGAAAATGTATTTAAAAGATATTAGCCACTTGATTTCAGATCAACTGTATGTTCTTCGCTCCTACACTCTGTAGGTCAATTAGAAAAGCTTAAGTATAACATACGCACACAACAGGCACACAGAAAGAGCTAACATGGTAAAGTAAAGAATTACTAGGTCTAGATGTGAAAAAGACCAAACTCAGGAAGAGGAGACCAGCACTGGGAGCTCCTTTCCTCTTGAGGCATCTGCTGAATTAATAAAAGACCCCTTGAGTCTCTGAGCAGCATTTAGAACAGCTCTGTGGGGCCACAAGGACAAAAAAGGGGAGCCCTGGCACTGCCCGTGAACTGGCTGCAATTTCAGACAAAACAGCGTACTGCAGACGGAGACAATGATCAAAGCTTTATAAACAGGAATTAAAAGTTGGGATTGTCTAATATAACAATTTCAAAATTGTATGTACCTCAAAACAGGTCTGAGAATACAGACCACAAAAAAACCTGAAACCGTATGTCAAACCATATGACGTATGTCAAATCATAAACGGATACAAACTACAATGGTGGACAATTTAACACAGTTCTTTCAGTAACAGAAATGGCAAAAGAAAGGTTAGTACATAACAAATTTGGGGGGGAAAAAAGGAGGGATAAAGTCAGAATCTAACTGCCATCTATAGAAATCATACCCAGTAGCATTAAAATATACTTTATTTTCAAGTCCATGGAAACTGAACACGTGCCTCTTACATGTACGATGGAAAAATGTGTGTCCATAACGGGTGATGTGTGCTATGCTTAGTTGATCAATCATCCCCAACTCTTTGCGATTACATGGACCACAGCCCGCCAGGCTCCTCTGTCCATGGGGATTCTTCAGGCAAGAATACTGGAGTGTGTTGCAATTCCCTTCTCCAGGAGATCTTCCCAACCCAGGGATTGAACCCAGGTTTCCCGTATTACAGGCAGATTCTTTACCACTTGAGCCAGCAGGGAAGCCCATAAAGATAGAATGGATTGATCTGGCCTGACCAAGTGGCATGACATAGTAAAGTCATGTTTAATATGCAAAGGAGCTCAAGAATATAAGTAGATTATCCCTGTGTCTCGCTGATGCCATAGAACTGACATATGACTGGACCTGAGATTATGCGAATAAAAATGGGAGAGAGGCAGCAGAGAGGAAAGAGACCATGCAGCCCTCCCTCCCTTCCTCCTCCCCACCTGCAGAAGCTGCACATCAATACTCTGAAGTGTGTGAAAGGTAGAAGGATAATGCAAACTACCAACTCTTTGTCTAAAACCAAAGGGAAGCAGCAGTAACAGTGGAGTCTTCTACACAATGCAGCAGAGAGCTTAGCTCTGCTGTGGCCAAGCCCTACTTCCTGTCTTTCTAACTTCCCATCTCCTCTTCCCCATCTTGTGTCTGTCTGTCTGAACCTCAGAAGCCACGCTGGATTCTAGAAAACCACCCTCACCATGCCATCATCACAACCATTTACGTGATGGGACCAGACCCTGCAAATTCACAGTTCTAGTCCTAACAAGCCTCTGTGCTATGCTTAGTCGCTCAGTCATGTCTGACTCTTTGTGACCCCATGGACTGTAGCCCACCAGACTCCTCTGTCCGTGGAATTCTTGAGGCAAGAATACTGGAGTGGGTTGCCATGCTTTATTCCAGGGGATCTTCCCAACCCAGGGATCAAACTCAAATCCCCTACACTGCAGGCAGATTCTTTACCATCTGAGCCATGAGGGAAGCTCACCATATGAGAAAAATCTGCCTCACTTCCCACCTCATTCCTACCCCAGTCTTCAGAGAGAATAAATGGATTCTCAGTTTTTTGCCTTGATTCCTCAATATCAGTGGCCTAGAGACATGTTTGTTGTGCTCTAGGCATCTGGATTAGAAATGTGGCAACACTGGAGTTCTGTTAGGATTTAGGGTGGTAGTGAGAAGTCTGGGGTGGGGCAGCATTGGTCCACCCATGACCTGTGCTCTTCAGATGAGCCGAGAGCCCTGGATACTGTCCAACAGTCCACTTACAGGTTAACTGGGACACCCCACCCCCCAGCCGGATCTAGTTGCAGGAAATATACGAGAAGGCTTTCTGTACCTACAGTCGCCCTGACCTAATTCTTTGAAGGAATTTCAGCCACACCAGTAAGTCTCTCCCTCATTTTTCCCCAAGTCTGGCAATATTCAGAGCTTTGAAGAAAGAGCCACTTCATCAGCTGGGCTTCCTTTGATCTCGCATCAGCCCAGTGATGCACTTATCTGCTCCGGAGCCAGGGGCTCCAGTGCATCCAGAGTCACTTTTTTTTTAATCAATTTAATTATTGTATCTGAGAGAATTTTACTAAGAAATAAATTGTTTTGCCTTTTTGAACCTGAGTTGAATTATGTGTGCATGCTAAGTTGTTTCAGTCGTGTCTGACTCTTTGAGACCCTAAGGACCAAAGGCCGCCAGGCTCCTCTGTCCATGGGATTCTCCAGGCAAGAATATGGGAGTGAGTTGTCATGTCCTCCTCCAGGGGATATTTCCAACCCAGGGATAGAACCTGTGTCTCTTGAGTCTCCTGCACTGGCAGGTAGGCTCTTTGCCACTAGTGCCACCTGAGAAGCCCAGCTGAATTATATGCACTCCGTATTTATTCACAGTACCTATGAAAAGACACCATCTTTCACATATTAGGGTCTTGCTTCATGAGAAGCCACCAGAAATCAACAGTGTCTCATTTCACTTGGCTCTGTCACTAGCTGTATGGCACGAGGTACATTATTTTCTCTGAATATCAGTTTTCTCAAATATAAAGCNCATATTAGGGTCTTGCTTCATGAGAAGCCACCAGAAATCAACAGTGTCTCATTTCACTTGGCTCTGTCACTAGCTGTATGGCACGAGGTACATTATTTTCTCTGAATATCAGTTTTCTCAAATATAAAGTGAGCATTGTTTCCTACGTTTAAAAAAAGTGAGTGTGGGGTACTCGTGTAATTTTTAAGAGTTCTATAGGTTTTGACTTCCCTGGTGGCGGAGAGAATAAGAATCTGTCTGCCAATGCAGACAACAGGGATTAGATCCCTGGTCCAGGAAGATTCCACATGCTATGGAGCAATGAAGCCCATGTGCCCCAACCACTGAGCCTATGTGCTGTGACCAGAAGCCCACGCACCTAGAGCCTGTGTTCCACAACAAGAGAAGACGCTGCAAGAAGCTGAGCATCGCAACGAAGAGCAGCAGGCCCTGCTCGCCGCAACTAGAGAACGCAAAGCAACAAAGACGCAGCTCAGCCAAAAATAAACAGAACTATTTTTAAAAGAGTTCTATAGTTTTCAAAATCGGTCATATATTTTTTTCTTAAGTAGAAAGAACAAATACTGCCTTGCCACCCTTAGAGGACTGTCATCAGAATTAAACAGGATGGGGTATACACAAGAGCATTGTAAGTTTACAGAATGCAGAGTCACACATTTTGATTCTGGTGTCTGGGCACGTCTGTGCTCAGGCACTCAGCTGGCTGTTTTGAAACCACCCTGGTACAAAACTGAATACCCTAGCGCTTCCTAGATTTTTACTAGCATCACTTCAGGAAGTAAACTGTGTTGATGTTTGCTCCAAGTGTCTTATGAGTAAGTAACTCACACTGGCCATCCAGACTTACCCTCGTACATCTCCAGGATGTGAACCGTGTCTCCAACCTGCAAGGACAGCTCCACATCTTGAGAGGCATTGTAGTTATAGATCGCTGGAAAGGAGAAACAGAA
The DNA here is from genome assembly GCA_006410875.1 of Neotragus pygmaeus. Lineage (NCBI taxonomy): Eukaryota > Metazoa > Chordata > Mammalia > Artiodactyla > Bovidae > Neotragus > Neotragus pygmaeus. Next base: position 246,549 of record SJYV01016438.1, on the reverse strand, counting down.
GACAGAAATGATGGCATCGGTGGCACTTAAAATACAAGTCACCAAAGAGCACCCCCAGGGAACTTCCCTGATGGTCCCGTGGTTAAGAATCCACCTTCCAATGCAGGGGACACGGGTGCAACCCTTGGTCAGGGGTCTAAGATCCCACACACTACAGGACAACTGAGCCTGTGCACAACTGCTGATCCCTCTCACTCCAGAGCCTGTGCTTTGTAACAAGAGACGCTGCCATGTGCCACAATGAAGACCCAGCAGAGCCAAAATTAAAAATAAAACAAGCAACTTAAAAAAAAGAGCACATGCTTTAGTTATTGAACCAATTCTCCAACAAATAACCACCTCTTTAATCATTTCAGGTGAACCCCCCTCTGAAAAGCAGAGAGCATCCTCCTGGATTCCCACTGCTGGCATTTTAGTCATTCCACCATCCAACAAATTTTGGTTGGTTGCGTGATATGTTCCACATATTGTGCTAGAGACTGGAGATAGAGTGTTGAGACACTCAGATGTGGTACCTATACCAGGAATTTTTAATAGTATAGTATGGGAAGTGAGAGAGCAAATGTATCATTACAGACACAACTTCTTAATTAAAATGGTAATGTAAGTGTTATCAGCCTATAATACCACTGAGCTTCTGATCTCTTGGCCAGAGGGCAAGCCATCTCCTGGCTTCCCTGACAGTAACTGGCAGCCTATGGGCCACCTGTGAGTCCCATTCATCCCCCCGACCCAGTAATAAACTAAACCCCAGTGGCTTCCTTGCCCCCAGTTCTAGGCATCCTGTGGAAATGGGGGCACCTTAGCACTTTCTCATCAAGGTGACCTCCATCAGCACAGCACTCAGGACTGGACCAGATTGTGGAAAACAGCAGACTAACTCTTGTACCTCTAAAAGAAGGTGACACTCTAATTTTAAGATGGGTAAGAGTTCTGAAGGGACATTTTACCACAGATTATATATGATGAATAATCATAGCAAGAAAAGATGTCCAACAACCATTAGTCATCAGGGAAATGCAAATTAAAACCACAAGGAGCTGCAATTTCACACCCACTAGAATGGCTGTAACTTTTAAAAGGCAGACTTGGCAGGAATGTGGAGAAACTGGAACCCTTATGCATTACCAGTAGGAATGTAAAATGATATAACCTCCCAGTTTGACAGTTTAAAAAGTTAAACATAAATTAACATGCAACCCAGCAATTCCACTCCTAGTTATTTACAAAGAGAAAGGGAAATATGTCAATACAACTTCATGTGAACATTCAAAGTCACTGTGGTAGGCAGAAAAATAGCCCCCCAAAGATACACACATCAGATTTTGAAACGTGTGAGTGTTTCCGTAGGTAGCAAAAAACATAAGCTAAAGATAGGAGAGGAGGTTATTCTGGAAATTCAGGACGTGATCTAAACACAATCCTATGTATCCAGATGAGAGAGAGACAGGGAGTTTTAAGAGATTTACAGAAGAGAAGGCAACATGAGGTTGGAGGCACAGGGTGAAGTAACGTGACCTCAAGTTAAGGACTGGCACCACCACTGGAAGAGAGAAAGGACAAGGAACAGACTTCCCCAAGAGCCTCTAGAAGGAGCACCGGCGGCCAGCACCTTGATTTTCGATGTCTGGCCTTCAGATCCGTGAGGGAAGAAAATCCTGTTGTTCAAGTCACCAAGCTTGTGGTCACTGGACCTTGTAAGGACATTGACAGAAAGCCAACAAAGCAGCATTACTTATAACAGCCAAACACCAGAAACAACTCATTCACTGAAGAATCAATGGATATGTAAAATATGGTCTGTCCATACAATGAGATTACTTAGCAATAAAAAAGAATAAAAGAGACCTTCCTGGTGACCCAATAAGACTTCAGACTCCCAGTGTAGGGGGCCCGAGTTTGATCCCTGGTCAGGGAATTAGATCCCACATGCCACAATGAATGATCCTACATGCCACAACTAAGATTCAGCGCAGCCAAATAAATAGAAATAAATATTTTTTAAAAAGGATTGAACTATGGCTGATTCATGTCAATGTATGGCAAAAGCACTACAATACTGTAAAGTAATTAGCCTCCAATTCAAATAAATTTTAAAAAATAAATAAGGAATGAACTATTGAACACACTGCAACTCAGATGACCTTCAAAGACATTATGTGAAACAAAAGTCATATGCACAAAATATATTAGGCTTCCATTTATTTATCTGTAGTATCCAGAAGAAGCCAATGGCTGTCAATGGCATAGGGCATTTCATTGTTCCCTGGGGTTGAGGGTGTGAATGGTGACTGAGCAAACAGGCACCAGGGAGCTTTAGAGACAGAAACATCTTAAAATGAGATTTGGTGGTGCTGATGGTCTCCAAACTCTGCATGTTTACTCAACATCAATGAACTATCTGCCTAAAATGGGTGGATTTTATGGTGTGTTAGACTTCAGTAAATTTTTTTTTTTTTTTAAAGCAAATGTATTTCTTGCCCTGTCTCATAATGAGTGAGCTGCTTCCCTTCAGGGAGAAAGAACCACCTTCGACACTGGGTTCTATCCATGCACCTGAGGATCCAAGGAGCCCATGAGATTCCCCACCTCTGCAGCTCTGATGAACATAAGGCTGGTCACTCAATCCATTTGCCAGATCCTACAAGGGTCATTAAAAAGGGAAGAAAGGTAACCCTACCATTGCCAGTCATGAGCAGTAGCCATTGCCTACTGCTCTTTTCCTGAGCCGGCTAGCCACCTGGTTCAGCAGACTGACTGTAGGCTCGGGCTTCCATCACAGTCTATCTCGAAAAGGAAGGAGCAGACCACCAGCCCCACATTTTCAAGTGGCCTCTTTAAAAGAAAAAAATTTAAACACTGCATTTTTGTATTGGCATATAGCCACTAACAATGCTGTGATAGTTTCAGGTGGACGTCAAAGGGACTCAGCCATACATATACAGATACATATGTCTATTCTCCCTGAGACTCGCCTCCCAGCCAGGCTGCCACATGACATGGAGCAGAGTTCCCAGTGCTGTACAGGAGGTCCCTCTTGGCTATCCATTTAAAATGTAGTAGTGTATACAGGTCCAAGCAGGCTCTCTTTTTTAAGCGAATCAATCAAATGTGTTCTCCTATAGCCTTGGCACAGACTCCTAGAGGTATGTGGGAGATGATCGACTACTGAGGTTTTAGACTGCATTATGAATTCAGAACAAGGGCAGGCTGATGAAGTGGGCTGGGAGAAATTGTACAGAATTCAGCAGAAGGAGTTAGTTCCCAGTTTCTAGACGCATTCAAGGGCCACAAGGCCACAGCTCCTGTTCCACTGAAATTCACTTCCTTCATCTGACTGCTACTTGATTCAAATGTTTTGCCTACTAAGTATACCGCTGGTTCTTGATAGAAAATGTAGGTATTCATCCCTAACCACCTCCCCCCCCAGCCCCCATGCACTGCCTCCCACCCGACTGGGTCCTTCCACTGGCCCCACCAGCGGGTGGAACCAGGAGGTGGAGAGGCTGCTGTGTCACAGCGTGTTGTGTAATCCCCAAGCTTCACGTCTTCCCTGTTCTCAGTCACCAGGAAAGCAAGCAGAGGCGCCCCACGGCTGCACCTGGCACCGGAGCCCCAAGCTACAAACACGTACCAAGAACTGCTGCAAACACAGGGATGCACGCACACACACACCACAGGCTATTGTTGTTATTTACTCGCTCAGCTGTGTCCAACTCTTTGGGACCCCACGGAATGTAGCCTGCCGGGTTCGTCTATGGAATTTTCCAGGCAGGAATACTTGAGTGGGTTGCCATTTCCTTCTCCAGGGGAAGTTCCCGACCCAGGGATTGAATGCACCTCTTTTAAGTCTCCTGAATTGGCAGGAGGATTCTTTATCAAGGCGTCACCTTAAATCCTAGATTCCTAAGCCTGACAATCAAAGTGCTCCCCAAATTATCCTGGCCTTAATTATCCACTGCTGCTTCATCATCTGCCAAATTGACCCTCTGCTTCAGTTGAGACTCAAAATCTCTCCTAAATTCTGTGCTCAACTCACAGTTTACCTCTATCTGGGGCAACAGTTTATCTTTTTCTTCCTCACACTGCAAAGCTCACATTCACAATGCAACTCCACCAATGATGAGTGACAGCGGTAAAGAATCTGCCTGCCAAGCAGCAGACACAGGTTCAATCCCCGGGTCGGAAGATCCCTTGGCGAAGGAAATAGCAACACTCTACAGTATTCTTGCCTGGAACACCCCACGGACAGAGGAGTCTGGTGAGCTACAGTCTATGGGGTCACAAAGAATCAGACATGACTTAGCAACTAAACAGCAACAACAATCACCCTGCAAGGATCTCATTATTCTCCATCATCCCACAAGTTTTCTTTCCAACACAGTTTGGATTTTTAATCACAGATAATCTTGTGATTAAACCACAAAGCAGAAGGTAAACCCCTCATGAATGGGGACCTGGTTACACGTTATTTTGTCTTTCACATTCCAAAACACTGGATGAGGCCCAAAGAAAGTGCTCAAGGCACAAGAGTGGCTTTTATGAGACCCATCCATCAAAATTCAGTTATTCACCACTTCTTCCCCAAACTTCCAGATTATTTCCCTGCTTCCCCCAGAAGCAGTAGTTATGGTCTCCTACCACTCAAGAAAGGGGTATCCAATCACTCTCTCGTGTTATTTGCAAATTATACAAGACAGTCTATCTTTCCAACATAAGCCTTCAAAGAGCTTCACTTGGGAAACATCCTTCAACAATGCCTTCTGCTGGAACGACAAGTCACCAGTCACACTTGTGCTGTCTGTTTCTTGTCTTCCGACTAAAGTACTAACAAGATTTCCAATCACTTACAATGACCTCTATTGATGCCAAGTCCGCACTTTTGAACCATGCCCTTCCCGCACCCTCTTTAATGCACTTAGTTTCCGTTGCAGTTTATGGTTTCACTTCCATATGGAATGCAGTCATTGTATGGAGTCGCTGCCAATTACCATATTATTTAATGAGGAAACAGAGACTCAAAGGGTCAGCACCTTGCTCTGAGGAACCCAGCTTTATGAGAAAGCTGTTACTAATACGGCCCAACGAGGATCTCTTCATTCCATTTTACCAGACTGATCCATGATGGCAAAAGAGATGCTCTGGAAGAGCCTAGAAGCAAAGAAAAGAGCCTGACAGATTCTCAGTATGTCATCTGCCTTATGTGTGAGTGTGCTCAATCACTCAGTGTATCCAACTCAGAATTCTCTCACTAGGGGCTCCCCTGGTGGCTCAATAGTAAAAAGAAAAAAAAAAAAAAAATTCAGCCTGCCAATGCAGGAGACAGGTTTGATCCCTGATCCAGGAAGATCCCATATGCTACGGAGCAACTAAGCCTGTGTGCCACAACTACTGAGCCTGGGAGCTGCAACTACTGAACCCCTGTTCCCTAAAGCCCATGCTCCACAAGAGAAGCCACTGCAATGAGAAGCCCACGCACTGTAACTAGCGAGTAGCCCCTGCTCGCCACAGCTAGAGGAAAGCCCATGCAGCGACAAAGACCACGATTCTTTGGCTTTTGCAAAGCCAAAAACTTTTCCCTCATTCATTAAGACTCCAACTTCTCAAACAAGCTTTACCATATAAACTGGTGATTGGTGATCCTGTTGTCTGTTCACCGGATGCTATTTCAGGCATACAACTAACGCACTCTGAGTGGATTCTGTTTTCTCCCTGGAACATGAATAAATGCTACAGAGCAAGACAGAGAAAGGAGAAATAAAGGAAACCTTCTGGACTGAAAAAAACAGACTCAGTTCTACCAGTGACACAAGCATGACCCTGTTCGTCTGGGGCCTCAGTTTCCCATCTGTAAACTAGGCATTGGACCAGATGACACTAAGAGTCCCTGTGGCTGCAAGCCCCCTGATTCACGAGGTTATGATAAGAGGCAAGAGAAACAACTTGTGTCCTTTCAAATCAGCAGGCACCACCACAATCTCTTGTTTTGTCTGAGGAAATTAAACAAGAACTGTGAGTTGCTGTGTCTGAACTGACTGGCTAGCTGCTGTGAAAGACGAGCTCCTGGAATCCTGCCCTAAGCAGCTTACTGTTTATGTCGCTAAAGTATAATTTTGTAGAGCCAACTAGACAAGATGGTATGTCTACAAATGTAAAACAGTTTGGATTTTACCACATCTTTGATTTGGCCTGGCCTTTTCTTTTGAACCAGACTTTTGAGACAGAGAAAAAGAGAAGAAATTTGAGGTCTTAGGATTGCTGCTGTTGTTCAGTTGCTGAGTCGTGTATGACTCTTTGTGACCCCATAGACTGCAGCACGCCGGGCTTCCCTGTCCTTCACTCTCTCCCGGAGTCTGCTCAAACCCATGTCAACTGAGTCAGTGATGCCATTCAACCATCTTGTCCTCTGGTCTCCCCTTCTCCGCCTGCCTTCAATCTTTCCCAGCATCAGGGTCTTTTCCAATGAGTCAGCTCTTCGCACCCGGGGGCCAAAGTATTAGAGCTTCAGCATCAGTCCATCCAGTGAATATTCAGGGTTAATTTCCTTTAGGATGGACTGATTTTAGGATTATGCAACAAAAAAACAATAAATAGGCTGATAGGTGCCAATATGAGGACTGATTCTGACAACGAAAAGTTGATGGATTACTAGGTATTTAATCTTTTTGACAAATTAGGTTCTTTCATGAATCCTCAAATTACAACCCTCAAAGAATAACTAAAACCTGACACGGTCTATTATAGTGTGTGTGAAAGAGCCAACAAACACAGAACAAGCTCCCAATCTGAGTTGTCTGCTACTCCAGAATATTAACAAGATGATCAAACTTCATCATTTTCATTTTCGTCTTGATCTGCCCTTCAGCTGTTAGAATGATAGACTCTGGACTTTCCTGGTGATCCAGTAGTGAAGACTCTGTCCTTCCATTGCAAGGGGTATGCGTTCAACTCCTGGTCTGGGAACTAGGATCCTATAAGCCACACAGAATGGCCAAAAGAAAAAAAAAAAAAGACTAAAAAGATGGAAGAATTGATGCTTTCAAACTGTGGTACTGGAGAAGACTCTTGAAGAGTCCCCTGAACTGCAAGGAGATAAAACCAGTCAATCATAAAGGAAATCAGTCCTGAATATTCATTGGAAGGACTGATGCTGAAGCTCCAATACTTTGGCCACCTGATATGAAGAGCTAACTCACTGGAAAAGACCCTAATGCTGGGAAAGACTGAGGGCCTGAGAAGGGGGCGACAGAGGATGAGATGGTTGGTTGGCATCATTAATTCAATGGACATGAGTTTCAGCAAACCCTGGGAGATGGTGAAGGACAGGCAAGCCTGGCGTGCTGCAGTCCTTGGGGTTGCAAAGAATCAGACATGACTGAGCAACTGAACAACAACAAAATAAAGGAGGAAAGCTAAAACAAGGCAATTCAAAGTTGTAAAATAGAAAGTCTTTGTTCTACAAACACTGGGAGCCTTACCCCACAGCTTCTCTAAGTAAGAAATGGACGTATCAGTATATTGTTCCAAAGAGGAGAATGCAGCAGAACCTCGAGGAAGATAACAAGTGCTGGCAGACACAGCAGTCACCTGCTCCCTTCCCCTTTCTGGCCCCATCTGGCTTCCCACCTGGGGCATGGTGGCAGCCATATCCTCAAAGATGGATACAACCAGGGGGGTACTCTTTCTGCCCCCTTCTGATGCCTATGAAGAAGGTTTCTCTATCTCCTTTATAATTTAATAAAACTTTATTAAAAAAAAAAAAGATGGATACAACCACCCTCACCCATAGGACAGTGGAGGTCATTCAGTGAGAACTGGGAAATCAGGAAGAACTGTAGAGCTAATAGAACGAGCTACCCTCAGCACTTCTCCCAGGTAAGGTTAAGACAATAAAAGGCAGGTGTCTTTAATGACAGCAAACCCATTTTATTTCAGACAGCGAAATACAAAGCTTGCTCCTTGGAAGGAAAGCTACGACAAACCCAGACAGTGTATTAAAAAGCAGAGACATTTCCCCAACAAAGGTCCATATAGTCAAAGCTATAGTTTCTCCAGTAGTCATATACAGATGTGTCAGAGTCGGACCATAAAGAAGGCTGAGCGCCAAAGCATTGATTCTTTTGAACTGTGATGACTCTTCAGAGTCCCTTGGACTGCAAGGAGATCCAATCAGTCCACTCTAAAGGAAATCAACCCTGAATATTCACTGAAGGACTGATGTTGAAGCTCTAATACTCTGGCCACCTGACGTGAAGAGGCAACTCACTGGGAAAGATTGAAGGCAAAAGGAGAAGGGATGGCCGAGAATGAGATGGTTGGATGACCTCACCAACTCAATAGAGATGAACAAGCTCCAGGAGATGATGAAGGACAGGGAAGCTGCAGTTCATACGGTCACAAAGAGTCAGACATGACTTAGCAACTGCACAACAACAACAAAAGTACAAAGCTCCCCTAAGAAACAGCAAGAGAGTCTGGGAATAGCTTAGTGTTTTAACCATCTTCTTGCTGCCCTTTCCAAGCATTTCTGCAGTGATTCAACTGAGGACTCAGGGTGTTACTGACAACACCAAGGATGCCTCAATCGTGGCCTCACGTGTACTCTCTACCTGGTAAGTAGCACTAAAGGTACACATTCTAATGTCACCACACTTATACTACTAGCTGCTCTTCTTTTCAGCTGACCTTTCTTGATGAGAAAAAGTTAGACCAAACAAACAAACAAACAAGCAAACCAGAGGGCAACTAAGGAAGGACTGTAATGAGGAAGTAAAAAAAAAAAAAAATTTAACATATTAACAAGCCCAGAACATCTTTCCTTAATCGGATAAGGCATTATCATCAGGCTCTTCTCAGTTCAGTTCAGTCGCTCAGTCGTGTCTGACTCTCTGACCCCATGAATCATGGCATGCCAGGCCTCCCTGTCCATCACCAACTCCCGGAGTTCACTCAGACTCATGTCCATTCAGTCGGTGATGCCATCCAGCCATCTCATCCCTCTGTTGTCCTCTTCTCCTCCTGCCCCCAATCCCTCCCAGCATCAGTCTTTTCCAATGAGTCAACTCTTTGCATAAGGTGGCCAAAGTACTGCGGTTTCAGCTTCAGCATCAGTCCTTCCAATGAATACCTAGGACTGATCTCCTTTAGAATGGACTGGTTGGATCTCCTTGCAGTCCAAGGGACTCTCAAGAGTCTTCTCCAACACCACAGTTCAAAAGCATCAATTCTTCAGCACTCAGCTTTCTTTATAGTCCAACT